>JANSLV010000060.1:0-211316 GCA_029298845.1 Ophiostoma perfectum
CGCTCTCACCATGTAAAAGTCTACACATCGAGGCCCACGATAGAATAGTACTGAATAGAAGACATGCACAACCACCAGATCACCAGTATACCCCCGTACCAACGAGGACGTACTACGATCTACGGTGTGCGCAAGAATACACTTAATTCAGGATATAGGGAATTCCCACACGCTATCCTCAGATACAGGATACCGACAACTACATTAATATTGGTCTAGATAGACTCTGTCTTCGTGGATGTATGCTCTCGCTTAGTCATAATACTAATGATTCTCGTTGTTTTACTTTGGCCTGCGTGCGATATTGGAACGCTGAACCACTTTCGTACTGATCTCCTCTTACGACCAGCCTAGTGCTTTTAAGCTTCGACTTTGCTCAACTTCAGATCCTCTATTCCACATCCAATCGTTGAGGTAGAAATTAGCAAATAATAACGGCAAGTCAGGGTCTACCTCAAGCTGGCATCATGAGGCTTGCGTTGTGTCCGCTGGTTCTCAACTTGTCCGCAGTCGTCGACATATAATACTCAACCCAATAAGCGATACACCGGCCACGTAGAGGACGGAGGATCGATATTGACGTATTGGGTGAAGAGGCCTCGTTGGTGGCGGCAATAAGCAATCTGGCATCTCGTTTTGGGCATGTCTTGTGCCAAGGGATCGGGTGGGAAGTGACGGTTGTGTCTGCCCTGCGGTCCAGTCGATGTCGTTGTAGCCGCTTCGGGCACGATGTTGGGAGGCGTATGCGACAATATTGTTCCAGAACTATTCTTTGATTCCGCAATCACTGTGTCGTCGTGTGTGCATCTTGTATCCCGTTTCGGAATGCCGCTCTCGTGCTGTCTAGGAGCGTTATCGACAGGTCTCAATAAATATCTAGATACCCCTTGTCTCTGTTGCTGTCTCTCTTCCTGTTCTTCTCTCCCCTCTTCTTTCGCTTCTTCGTCTATGACTTGTCTCTCGTCGCTCGTCTTTCCATCCTGTCTCAATATTCTTCATCATTCCCATCTCACACTATCTCAAACCGGCCGACAGCAGACACGACGATCGCATCCAAGACAACGACCGAGACATCAATACAGAAGCGAGACTGCACCTCTGACTATCGAAAACAGCAATCTGCACACGATAGATCGCAGTCGACATTTCACCGATCGAGTCAACATCACTAACTGGCAGTGTCTCTCATTCGCTGTTTATCGTCGACTATCGCCCCCTTTCTCCCTTCTATTCAATATTGACTCCGCCGCAATTATTGTCTCTCAGACGCATCTCGTCTTCGAGATCCCCGATACTCAACTAAACATATATTCACTACGTATCGAAATCGTTGCCTGCTCCCGCTTCGGTCGTTTCAATCTTTTCAGTCTTTCAAATCGTATCAATCGTCATCTTGGCATTCTTCTTCCTTCTCATATATTCCTTGCTACCTTTACTCCAGCCCGTCGCCGCCCATCTGTGCGACTCTGCATTCACCCGATTCGGCTCTCCTGTTTCTGTGCATGTGTCGTATCAATACTCTATGCGCCTCTGCGCCTCTGCCGAAGCATTTTACCGCTATTCCGAAGCCTCTATGACACGTTTTGACGCATTTCAACGCCTCTTGCGCTGTCGAACCCCTGCCAATCCGGCACTTGAAGCAGGGTATCAAGTACATCCGCGCAGAACTTCTATTGACTCTGACTTTTTGTCGCTTCATCATTTTCCAGGGTGTCCCTAACTTCCTCTTGCTTCGTTGCCAGTACTATATCGCTCCCTTCATCACACTGCGTCGCCTTGCATCGCTACTACGTCTGTGTGCGTCTTGTGCTGTGCCCGCGTGACTGCCGCCCCGCTGAACTGTGTGTAAAACGAAGCAGTCCCGAAAGAAGTGGTGAGACAGTCTTTCCTAATTCATCATTCGCTGTGTCTCTCTCATCATTTTTTGCTTTCTTTTTCTTCTCTTTTCTTCTCTATCCTTTTTTTCTTTCCTTTTCCTTTTTTCCTTTCGTTTCTTTTTCTTCTTTATTCGTTTCTAGTATGGATTTATTTTACCATTATCTTTTACGCCATCTCCTACTCCGTCTTCTGCTTCACTTGTCTAGCGGCGTACTTTTGCTGGAATCGTCAACAAATAGACAGAATTAGCGAAAATAGCGAGAAGCGATTAACAGTCTAAAGACCGGCCCAAAACTCAGCAAAGGACAGCCCTCCCTCGCATAGCGAGCGGATCGAAAGAGAGAGAAGAGACGAAAAGTCAAAGGAATCATGCGCTACAAGTACCCCATGATGCAGTCCGGCCCCACCTCCGCTGCATCTCCCCAGATGGATCTTCATAATGTGCAAGACCGGACGGTCCAAAAACAGAAGGAGCAGCAGAGCGCACCACTCAGTACGACCAACATCCGCATCCGTCATATTTCCTCGGCCGCCCCCTCGACTCTGAATCGTACTTGTTCCGACCCAAAGTCTTCCGCCCAACACTCCTCCCAGACCTCGTCTTCTCAAACTTGGTCCTCTTCGTCCTTTGCGTCTTCCACCTTTTCTTCTGCCCGTCATCGTCAGCCACATGCACACGGCTTCCATTCTCAGTCCACCCTTGAGTCCTTTGATCCGGATGCCGCCACGCCTCAAAGGTCATACGCTACTAAACCGCCCTCGTCTTCTCTTGTGAAATCCTTACAATCATCAGCATCATCTTCAACATCAATCCGTTCTTCGTCAAGCAGACCACCCCAGGCAAAACCACCACGGCCACAAGTTTCATCCCAGACGCACTTCCCCTACCACTCCGTCCGCAACCAAGTCTACGATCGCTTCCATCCAACCCCGTTAGACTCGGTGAGGCAGCAGAAGCAGCTTCAGCTCCAGAAGATGCCGCTCTTCCTTCCTATATCTCTCGGCGGCATGGCTGCCGACGACAAGCAAAGGGAGAAGGAAAAGAGACTCTCGCGTGCAAAGTCACAGCCTCTGTCCCGATCCAATCCCTCACAGAATCTCGCACCGGCTACAATACACGTCAGAAAGCATAAAGTCCACACTGGCGAGTCGTGCCGATCCGGCGTCGACCCCCATGACCTGTCGCGCCGGCTATACAGCGTCCTAGCCCAGCGGGGGGAGCTTCCTCCGTGTGGCGTAGGCAATGTAGCCTTGCCGGCTGAATCAAAGCGTATGCCAACGCCTAAACCGGAACCCGCCCCTCCGGCTGCCCCTGCTGCCACAAGCAAGCCGGCCGGTCCATATGTCCCTTGCCAGGCTGCCACCCAATTCACCCGCACAACAGCCACCATGGGTGTGCCCCGCAAGACGATCCGTCTCAAGCCGCGAATGTCCAACATGGCACTCAGCGGTCCCTCTGAAGAGCACAAGGAGCAGCAGCCTCTGCAGAAGCGGTCGTCTGTCTCGCCGTCTACTAGCCTGCGCCATGCTTACAAGGATACCCAATCAACGCCTGGCTGCAGGCGGCCAAGCATGAGAGATGGCGACGAGTCGACCCAGGAGCCGTCAGATAACGCAGAGAAGGCAGAAACGAAGAGCGACAGCGCCGACGGCAGCGACCCTGACCCCGAAGAGGACAACGAGCTGGCTGCTACCAGCACGACCAAGGGCCTCAGCAAGGCTACACCGCCTGCCGAGTACATGCGCATTGCGCAAGAGCGCAGTGTCGACTGGACGCAGAGCGATGAAATGAGACAGCAGCGCGAGACGGCCGAAAAGGAGAAGGAGGAAGCCGAAAAGGAGGCCGAGAAGAAGGGCAACCGTCTGCACCGCCTGCGAGCACGGCTGAGCACTTTCTCGCGCGAGCGGCTGTCCGACTACAAGTCGCCGGCAACGTCCCCTCCGGCATCGCCCAGTCGCATTGCTGCAATCCCCGAGGAGCGATACGTCGTCCCCATGGATGGTGTGCTGAACGGCCGCCGCAGCGGCCGCGCCGACGAGGAAGTGCCTGCCCTTGCATCCCCGACAGCATCTTCGCCGCCGTCGACGACAGAGCTGTCCCTCACAACATCAGCTACCTTGGCACAGCCTCTGGGTCAAACGCACACTGCTCATAGCAAGCTCTCCAGGAACCGGTCGTCGGATCGCTTCCTATCCATGTTCAAGAACTAATCGTATTGCTTTTTTGTTTATGTCCTTTTCTTTTTCTCTCTTTTCCTTCCGACTAGTTTTAATACTCTTTAATATCCGGGTCTCGAATGGCACCATGGCGTTCTTTTTTTTTAACTTCCTGGTTTAATAATACAAATCCTATTATAATAATTACCATCAAAATTCTATCAAATACACAAAACGTGCTCCCTATACTTTTCCGTGCCCTATTAATTAAACAATCGTGTCTCGTAACGTCATGAGTGTATATCTCGGTAGCTCACACCCTTACTGCCGTCCCTCGGCATCCAGCAGCTGCTTGATCACCTGTGTACCCTCCGCCTCCAGCTCGGCCCGCACAATCGCCGTCGCGTTGCTGTTGGCTGTCGCGGTCGCTGCCGCCGCAGCGGCACTAGCAGACGCCCCCTTGCCCAGCAAGTAGGTCACCAGCTCGCAGTACGCGCGCACCGCATCGCCGTCCTCGGTCGGGTCGACACGTGCGCGTCGCAGCGCCTTTTGTCCCTGGAGCAGGCCAATCTCTTTGGTCCATGGCTGCGGTGTGCCAGAATGGCCGCCCCGTCCGCCCCGCCCGCCTCGTCCACCCCGTCCACCACGATTTGAAAATGCCGACGGGTTTTTGGGCGGCAGGGTAGCGTCGTGGATCGTCCGCAGGCGGGCTGGTAGCCGCGGGTATTGTTCGAAAAGGCGGCGCAGCTCGGGTGCATCATCGAGGACCTGGAACGGGTGGACGGGAGGAGCTGTCTGCGCCTGCGCTTCGGTCGTGGGTGCAGCGGTGTTGGGTTCCTCCTTTTTCGGCTCGTCGGGCGGATGGTTTTCCTGGTGTATACGCGAACAGGCCACCGAGCAGCTGGTCATTAGCATAAGCACTAGATTGAGAGATTGGGAAGACGAGAAGCCTTACTATCGCAAGAGACAGCGCGAGCATTTGTATTTGGAAGGCTCCGTGTCGCAGACGCCGCAGAGCGCGCGCCGCTTGGTCGGAGGTGGTGTAGTGTCGTCGCCTGCAGGGCCATTATCTACGAGAGCACCATCTTGTGGCGTAGTGTCTATTGTCTGTGATCGTTTAACACTGCCGTCTGTCTGCGCGGTCTCTGTAGTCTCTGCAGTCTCTGTCGTTGTCGCGATCTCTGTCGGTACTGCCATTGCGCTCATGCTACTCGCTTCGGAAGACGAGAGTTCTGGCTGCGTTTGATGGTCGGGATTTAGCGCGTCGTCTTGTTCTCGCGGCGGCTGCTCGTCTATCTGCATCTCTTGCTCGTGCTTGTGCGGTTCTTGTGCTTGTGCCTGCTGTTGCGCCGTCTCGTCGCGCGCCTCGCTGTCACGCATCTCGTCCATGGAGCCGCCAGATGAAGGCATTCTTCGTCTGCTGCCGTCTGATATTCGGTTCGGTTGTCGTGTGTTTGCGTAGAAGACAACAATAATTCTAACAAACAGTGTTGGCTTTATGAGATGACGTTTCGTCTCGTTTCGTATCGTTTGCCATATGTTGAACAAACTTTCGCAAGCTTAAATTAAACTGCTGACTTATCACTTTATAGCGGTTGTACAGCCTCTGTCCAGCAGATCCGTTGGTCAAAGCTGCCGCTACAGGCACCATGACGCAGAGAACCACTTTTCCATATTAGAAATTCACTGGAAGAGCAAGCCAATATGTTGTTAAATAAGATAACTCATGATTGCGTACACTCAGAATGAGTTTTCTATATGACATTTCAATGAAATAGAAAGGAAATAGATAAGGCCAATATCTACCCAGTATTGAGATAATGCAAGCGATAAAATATTAGATAGAGACATCGTAGAAGAAAAGAAAATCCGAAAGAAGAAGATATGCAAAAGAAAAAAGGAAAAGAAGAAGAAACATAAAGAGATTAACTCGTAGTGTTCGTGCCAACTGCACCGCTCCAGTCTATAAATGCATCCAAAAATAAAAACGTCAACGCCTCGCAAGTGGTCCTGTCGAGAACATGCACCTACTCCATTGGTATCCTAGCAAAACAACACGTATCACCCTTCGCTCGTGGGACACCGCCATCTAGTGGTCTTCGCGCTGGCCGAGCGGTGCGTACTTACCAGCACCGCCCTCAGATGGCGCAGGTGACGACGACCGGAACACACCCACGCGCGACAGCCAGCCAGACACACCGCCTTCGCCGTTGCCAGCATTAGGGCCGTCTCCGCTGACTGTTCCACGCCGGCTTGATGGGCCATCGGTGATGGACACGGGCGGGTCAATGTTGAGGTTGGGGATCGCGCTGGCCGGGCCAAACTGGCCACGCGACGCACGCAGGTCGAGCGACGGCACGGGTGAGCCAGGCGCAGCAGGCAGCAGCGCACCGGCTTCGTTGGCATCACCACCAAGGTAGGGTGTGCCGACTGAGCGCGGTGTGCCGGCGGCGGTGCTGGCGTCGCCAAAGACCGAGTCCATGTCCTCTAGACGAAGACCACAGGTTTCGGGGTAGAAGAAGTACACTACAATGTTAGAATGGCCCCGAGATAGCAGAACAGCGAAGAGGAAAACTTACCAACGACAAAACTGAGGGCACAGAAAAAGGCGTGCACGAGGTAGAGGCGCCACTTGATCCACTCCTGCAGAACCGGTGTCATCTCACCGACCAGCCAGTTGAATGCCCAGTTGGTGGCAGTCGACAGACTCGCGCCCTTGGAGCGGATGCTCAGGGGCAGAATCTCCGGGGGGTACAGCCACGGAATAGGGCCCCACGAGTAGCCGAACGCCGCGTTGTAGATCATCACAAAGGCGACCACGAAGACCGGTGTCGACTTGATATCCAAGAAGATAAAGTATGAGATGCTACACAGCGAGAGCGACATGGCCACAGCACCCGTCAGCAGAATCACACGGCGGCCCCAGCGGTCCACAATGTACCAGGGCGGGATTGTTGACAGGAAATACGTGATACCGTTGATGCCCGTCATCAAAATGGCATCGTGGCCGTGCCAGCCTGCGGACTCGAATACATAGGGTGCATAGTACGAGATGACGTTGATGCCGTTCAGCTGGGCGAGGGCCTGCGCCGACATGGCAATTAAGACGCGCTTCCTGTAGCGCCGGAACATCTCGGCGTACGAGCGCTCGCCCTCGGCACGCGCAATCAGCACGCTCATCTTGATGTCACGGAACTCGTCACGCGCCGCAGGGTTGTGGATGTCGCCGCCACCATACAGGTTGGCAATGACAACAATACCCTCCTCGTCGTGGTCGTTGTCTAGCAGCCAGCGAGGCGACTCGACAATGATCAAACTGCCGAGGCCCAGAAGAGCGCCCATGACACACTGCATCAGCAGCGGGATGCGCCACGACAGGTCGCTGTTGATGTAGCCGCAGAAGTAGTCGACCCACACCGAGCTCGTGTAGCCGATGATATTGCCCGAGAATTCGATGCAGGCAAGCTTGCCGCGGTTGTGCGGCGGCGAGATCTCAGACTGGTACACGGGGACAATGGTCGACAGCATACCAACACCCACACCGGCAATGATGCGTCCGAGCATCATAATAGTCATGCTTGTCGCAAAGGACTGCAGAGCACCACCTACGAAGAAGATCATCGAGCCATACAGGATGGTTTTCCGGCGACCGATGATGTCACCAACACGGCCGACCACGAGCGAGGAGATGAAGGCGCCGATTTCGAGAATGGCAACCATCGTACCCACCTGCGCTCGAGACGGGTTGCCAAAATAGTCAATGAAATAAGGGCCGCTGGTAGTTGTAAGCATGCATGGACGAAATGTCTCATATGGAGGAGGGGGACCTACGTGATAATGCCCGACATGACACCCTGGTCATATCCGAACAAAAACACACCAAGGGACACAAAAATGGTCGTGAAATAGCTAGAGTACGTGTCAGCTTTGCATGATTAGCGATTAGTGAGAATGCGGAGCAACTTACACCAGGGCCTTGCCCGTCAGGCCATGGATAGAGGTACCGCCTGTCATGATGGCGGCGATGAAGCGCTCGGCGGCAGTGACTTTCCGAAAAGCGGTATCGGGGATTTGGATGGCTTCTTTATTAACAGCTCCAGCGTGATCGTGGTTGCTGCGATTGCGCTGGGGGCCGTGAAGATGGCTGTGCTCGTAGGACTCGTCGTCTTCGCTTGACTCGCCGTCGTCGTCGTAGTGCACGTGCTTCTTGTTCTCGCCTTTTGCAGAGGAGGGATGTCGTTTGAGGACGCCGGCAAGCGTGTCCTGGTCGATGTTCTCGTACAAACGGGCGCGAACAGCGGGATGGTTATCACCGTCGTCGGCCAGCTGCTCGGAGAGGTCGCCGGTGTCTAGCCAGGACTCGTCGTCGTCGCCGGACGAGGAAAGAGAAGATGGGCCAGGCCGGGAAGCAGGGGCGAGGTGGGAGGACCCCGACTGCCGGTCAGCGTAAGGGTGTGCGCGCGTCGCCGAGGACGAGGAAGCGGCCGATCCGGAGGATGCTGGTATAGCTCGAAGAGGGATGTTGGATGGGAGTCGGCCGGAATTGGCGAATGAAGGAATTTTGGAGGAGATGGGGGCTGTGAAGCGGCAGCACCCGTCCGCGATGAAATGGGGTGGGAAGGGGGGGTGGTATATGAGGAGGAGAAAGGAAGAGAGAGTAAAGCAAGAAGAGAGGAGAGAAGAGAAGAAGAGAGAAAGAGTGGAAGAATGAAAGAAGGCAGGAAGAAGCTAGAACCCGGATAGGATTGAGTACAGGGAGAAACGAGATAGATAGGGAGGGGGGTGCGGGAATGGCAGATGGACAGCACGGGTCAAGTCTTGTCGAACGAATGAATCAAGGCATCAACAGATCATCGGACCTACGTGACCTATCTCTTGTTTCTAGGCCGTCGGCCGGCTGCAACAGTGTGGGGAACAGATATGCAAAGTGATGGGTTTCGATGCAGCAATGAAGCTGGAGATGGGTGCGAAGAGTAATAAAGGATAGAAACGCAATGGTCAAATGCAGAGACGATGGATTGTAAAAGAACGGAAGGCCTGTCGGCACCTGGTGGCAGCTTGTGCTGTTGGAGGCATACACTATCGTCTTTTAGAGCCGTAGTGTCGAGTAGCGCGTTCGGGCGCGATTGGGCCGGAACTCCGCGCAGTTACAGCATCAGCTTAGGTGTTGGGGTTTGGGGGACAGAGTACGGGACAAGGGCGGTGTTGGCGATAATTTGAGGCACGAGTTTGGTCGGAATGGAGGAAAGGGGGGAGATGCAGACTGGCGATGACAGCTGGAACACGGAAAAGAGTAGGAACGCATGAGACCGTCAAGGGAAGGAACGACCAGCAGAAGGATACAGTATCAATAACGAGGCAAGATACCGACAAGGAATAGAGGTGCACAGGGAATGCAGGCCAAGATTAGGACAGTGCGGCATACTGTGGGCAAGCTGTTCTGGCTGCATTTCTAGCTGCCGGCCAGTGCGCATCTGCGGCTTATGCCCACTGTGATGGAAGGAAAAGGGGGCGTCTTGGCTCTTAGCGCTCTCCGCGTTCTTTCCGTGTCGTAGACGGGCTGACGGGCAATTGACAGGCGGCACGCCTTAATCAGCAATCCGTAGCCACTCACGCGCAACAAAGACGAGAGGCAAATCGACTGTTTAAGAATGCTGTTACAGGGAGGGACCTCTCAACGTCTATAGCACGCCTGTCAAGAATCACGTCCAATATTGTTTTACGTAGCCTTTCAAGGCAGCTCCTACTGATACCTATCTCTCAAACACTTCAGCCCGACGATGACGTAGGTGTTCCCGGTCTTGACCCTTTTTACACTGCAGCACTGGAGCGACGACACTGGACCAGGCCCAGTGGGGAATAGTAGAGGCACCACTACGTGGAAAGCAGGCTGGATGCATATTACAGAGCAAGATACGAGAAAGGGGTGAGGAAGCACGGAAGGAAGGGTGTGGGTGCCCTACGGAGTAAGCTGGGGTTTGAGGTGGTGGTGGGTTCATATGGGTGTGTCTGGGTAGGATTCAGGGAACGGCTGCCGACAATCTCACGAGACTGGCAGCGGTTGAGTGGAATGCCTCGTGCTCATTCTTTCGGTTGATTTTATTAGAGGTGATGATATCTGAGTAGTAGAATCGCGCAGTTGGTGATGTTTTATTTTATTTTTATAAGTTGACCTTTTTATTTTTCCAATAAGAAATATATTATATTTGTGAAAGCGATCTTTTATGATTTAGTATTAATCACAACAAAAACACTAAACGAAGCATGTGAAAATAGAGGACGAAGAAATATGAACTAAAAATCAACGTGTTACCGAACACAATGTGATATCGAAAACACTGCCGTAGTTATATCAAAATGAACCTCTCCAAGGACCAGCACCATTGTTCACATCCAAAGGCAACCGCGATACCTCTGATACACAGTACCGCGCTTCTGTAAAGCGGATGTATGCTAGCCCTGCGAATATCGATGTTCCGTAATGTTTGGTGATGAACCCGTTTAATACCCCTCCCGTCAGTGTCACATGCTGTCCCGGGGCGGAGATGACGAGAGATATGACTTGTGGCCGGCGGCTTTCTGCCCAGGTTTTCCGTCTCCCTTCACGGCGATCTGCTTGGCTTCCCGAGATGAACGATGGTGCATCAATTAACAGAGAAGGTCCGAGGCTCTTACCCTCCATCGCATCCACACATCCTGCACAAATACGTCATAGGACCTGATCTGGGAGGGCAAATGGACCCTTGGTCCACGAGCCTCCTGCTGCATCCCTCTCGAAGGATGATCTCCAGCCTTCACCGTGCCCTTCGCCCGATCATACCTTTCAACTGCAGCCGAAGGCAGACACAATATAGACAGCTGCCCAGGAAGGCCGCCTCGCACCGGCACATCAAAACTCCCCACCAGCCCACGTCTATTTAAAGCAGCACCCAACAGCCAACCTCACAGTAAATGCCTATGAAGCTCAAGATAGCTGCGAATGGTATTTCGTAGATGTATAATACACACATTGGCTACCAGTGGCACTATGATCCTTCGGTCAGGCTGATAGACAGACTCACGCACACAGCCACAGATTACGACGTCAAGTTAGCCGGTTCGCATAGTGTGTTCTATTATTACGACATGATGCGTTTCAAGCATTAGATGCATTCTCCATATTTGAGGTGTGCATGGTCCAGACGAGAATACGTCTGAACCGCCTGCGTCTTGCGCCACAGACATCTTATCTTACTATCTATGGCGCTCATCGCCAGCATCTGTTTCTGTTTCGGCCTGAAGAGGTCATCTCCATGCCATGTCGTATTCATTATTGCCCAGTCTCTCTACTTGTCTGAGATAAGATTTTGATTTTCCGACTCGACCAACGAGATTGCAAGGATCGTAGGTAGAAGGGAACACATTATGAACTAGAGCTGGTTGTTATCTTGCAAAGACCAGACCATAGCCTACATGAGTGTTGGTACATATCTTACAGGAAAGAAATTACCACAGGGTTGTCTTTTGTATGTGGTGATACCATGCGCCTGGCAAGGGCAGGCCACGCGAAATGAACACTCTCTTTTCATCCCTTTTGAGCCAATCGTGATCTGTTTCATATACGATATTGCGAGGGACGACTACCCACGAGAGGCAAATGCTAGTAGACATTGTGTAAGATATGACATGTATGGCGCTTCCTCTGCTTTATTTAGTAGTCTGCTATTTAGCTTTCACCATGTTGCTGGACTCTGATCCCACGAGATAGGGATTGATCAGTCTGTCAAATATATATTGTTCTCACTTATACAATATATAGACCGATACAGTGACCAATATATTTAGAGCTGTTGTCCTTGCCAGGGGGCCTGACACGTGTTTCAGCTTGTGCAAGCTGCGCGGTGTACGGTGTGCACCTTGCTCACCGCAGCGAAGAACATGCACAGCGACAGACTCTTTGTTTGTGTATATGACCTCATCTAACCATTCAGACAAGCCGTCGCGAAGTAGCCCCCTTGCTTCGTGGGGGAGAAGCTAGAGGAGATGACAAACCTATTCATCAAATTCAGAACAATACGGGTTGCTCTGTGAAAAAAGAACCCGCGGTTGCTCCGTGCTTGAGTGAAGAAGGACAATGTCTGAGACAAGACACGATTTCGTTGCTGTTCATCTTTGCTATGATTGTGGTGTTATACGAATAAGAGGTGCATACTGCGACCTCTCGCTTATATTGTGCACGTAGATATTCTTCACATGGATATCGAATTATCGAATTATCAGACTAGACCCTGTCGATACAGCGGCATGTTAAAGTGATCTCCGCTGCATAGTCGAAGAAACGGCATAGGCTTGGAGGGATGCATCAACATCCGTGCTGTTGCATTGATCCGAACTCAAGAGCGAAACGGAAGAGAGAAGAAAGAGAATCGGCGCTTCCCCAGACTTTGGTTGGCCCAAATTCAATAAAATGAATGCGATGCAATAACAATGCACAGTTCAGCTCGATCAGATAAAATACACGGGTGCAGGTATGCACAGCCAGAAACACGATACACTCTCACACCATGATACAGGTCAACAGAGCTCGAGAGAAAAGACTTTGCATAAGCTTGTACGGAGTATCCGCTGGGTAGGTGGGTTGGCTATTGGGTTGCTGGGCACAACATATGCCGTCAAACAAGTTGGCATAAACGGTGAGGCACAGCAGTGAGCTGACAGAGGTCAAGACACCAGACAGCAAGTGGTAAGCAGTAAGACAACAGCAGCAAGATGGAATAGAAGATTGGGCGGCGTGCGAGTTCTGTCTCTTTATATTTTAGGATACTTGGCCAGCTCATCATGCATTATGCATCCTTCGAAGCTGCCCAATGGCCAGCCTACATTGCGGTCGCCAGCGCGATGGCCGCTTGCCAGCTGGCCTACCACCATCAATCAGGATACGAACTATGTGAAATGGAAAAAAGGACAGAGGGAAGACGAAAGAAACAGTCAAGATGGTATGTCGTTGGATGGTGTATTTCGGCATCACGAGCCGCGTCGTCTTGCCCATTTACCTGGGGCAGAACTATCAGCCCGTGAGGTATCACGGCCTCGACCCCGACCCCGACCCAAGCGAGCCAACGCACCTTGGGCTTCCCGCTTCACTGGAATGCGAGCTACCCGCGTAGTCGTGCCCAAATGTCTCACAAGTACGCCGGCACGCTACTTATTCCACTCTTCAGCCTCGGACGTAGCCGTTTTCAGGGCATTCCTCGGTGTTGGCGGGTTTCTTCCTCTCTCTCCTCTCTCCTCTCTCTTCACTCTTCCCTCTCCTCTCCTCTCTTATGATCTGTGAATCGAAGCATTTCACACTTCAGCTATGCATGGCACCGATGGCCTGCTAGATTAGAGAAGGCTGGCCCTTCGTATCGGCTAGCGTCTTGGGGACATAAGCCCGTCTGCAGCCACCCAGTGACATGTCAGCACGGGCGTTGACTACTGAAAGTCCTTTTGAAATAATGAATAAAGTGTGCAAGAACGTGCACACTCGTAAACAATAGCGCTGTTTTTAATGCGAGGCAGAGTCTGGCTGTGTCCCTGGCCATCGTGTTCTAGTACAGGGGTCGTCGTGTGCCTGGCCAATCGTAGCCAGAAACAGCCAAATGGCGCCGACACAAAAGTGGACCCTCTACTCATCTAAAATAAAAGTGGCAGGGGTAGACTTCAAGAGGCAGACAATACGGAGCAATTACGGAGCTCTTTGGCCGTATCTCATGATCTTAAAACGTCCGACTCTTCGATCTTCAGTCTGCGATGGCTGGCGTGTGGATTTTCGATCCGATTCCTTTATTCATAGCGCCGCCTCTGTGTAGTTTCTCTGTAGCCTATTTGTTACCTCCGTAGTCTCTGCGTAGCTCCTGCTAGTGTCGTCGTGTAATTAAATCCAAAGGCTGGTCGCTGCTTCCGTCTGATAATCGCTCGTGCTTTTTACAAGATCGCTCTTTCCTCCTACGACGAACGACGCTGAGGTAATCGTGGCTTCGTCCTGATAGCAGAGACTCCCTCTGTTTCCGCATCTTCGTCGTGCGCTGCCGGTCGCTTCTCCCCTCTGGCTTGAGTCAGATCTCACTCCACGGGCAGAACCACTCCCGAGTCAAAGACTCACCTGCCCGTGTTTATATGTAATCTATTCTGGCCATGGCTTGTGCAGCATCTGATTCCTTCTTTCCTTCTTTTGCATCAACCAGCAGTCCCCTCCTTCGCTCCTTCCCTTGACTAGCTCCTCCCTGCCCACAGGACCCCTGTCTCCCTTCCCTCCCTCCCTCGCTCTTTCCCTCTCTGTCCCTTCCTTTCTCCAGCATTGACGCTTAAATTGGCAGTGGCCGAAGAAAGTATCCACTGGCCGGTTTTATCTATTTTATTTCCCTATTATCTTTTCTCTCGGTTGCTGGGGCTGTTTCTCCCCTTCTGTCACCTTGCTACTACCATACTGTTACAGCAATTTACCTGTTCCTTCCTGCTCCCCTGCCACTTTGTCGTCGCTTCCTCGTTTCTCGGGTTTTCCCTTTTCTATTCTCTTCCTCCCGCATCCTGTCCCGTCTGGCATCTTTTGACTTTCACTTCTGCTTTTCTGATTTCGCAAGCCACATAACGCAAAACACAAATCGCAAACCTACTCATCCTCAAACGCCTTGCGAGACGACACACCTCATAGCTGCTAGATATAACTGTCACCAGTCTTACTACTTGTCCAACATACTCCCGTTACTCTGGACAACCGAGTCGACTCGACTGCCGCATCGCACCTAATCGACGACGCCCCCTCGCCATCTTGTTGACATCTGTCGCCAGATATCCCGTTCATTCGTCGACTCGTCACCTGCTGTCGACTCGTCACTTATTCTTCTGCGTTGACTGCACGCGCACGCCACCGACGTTCCAGCCGTTCCGCAAATAACGGGCTCCAGAGCACAACGGCGTCTTGGATCCATCTCGACTTCACCTTGAACGGACAAGGTGGTGCATTCTCGACGGCGGTCTGAAAGGGACGAGGATATACCTTCCCCTCGGCCTTCTCCATCGCATAGCGACTACAACACACGCGCTACAGTTTCTGCGTAGTCTCACACATCTGCCACAATGGGTTCTACACAATTCGGCAACTTCGACGTGAGTCTCCTCCCACTGTCGCGCAACTCATATTTCGACTGGGCTGGTGCGCTGTCGACAGAGTGGCAAAGCTGGTCTGACAACTGTTGGGCTGTGCTTTGTTGTGCGATACGCGAGCTGCGAACTACATGCCGCAGCTGCGTCGTTGTCTCTAGCCTCTCGCCACTACACGCGTCTTGCCTAAACGCACCAGCTTCATCAGCTCCTTTCAGCTTCATCGCCATGCCTGTGTTAGATTGCAGCTGTACTAACTTCTTTTTTCCTTCCTGCAGAAATTTTGTCGCGATTCCACATTACCAGTCTGCAATGTAAGCAATCCATCCCACACAAGCCGTCAAAAGTCTTTAGCATTGGATCCTCTTCAACATTCTCTGCACTCTGCGCTATGCACGCAGCTCCCCATTCCTTTCCATTAAAGAGCATCCACCATCTCCATTCACATCTCCATTTGCCCTCCATTCCTCTCCACACTGCCAAAAATCAATTAAACTCCCAAGCACCGAGACCAAGACTAACATCCCACCCAGGTCCTCTCGCCATACCACAACCAGACCGGCCCATGGGGCGGCTGCGAGCTGACCGGCATCCCGCTTAGCGGCGACCGGAGGCTGGGCAACCTCGGTGAGTTACTTTTCTGCATCTACAAATGCGCTATCTACCTATGTACTGACTCTTCAGGTTCTATTATTCTGGCGGGTATTGCTATTGTCGTTGCTGGTTTCTTAATAGCACGGTCTGACCGCAAGCGAGCGGCCGTGGGACGCAGGTAAGTTTAACTAGCCCACTGCTGAAGTGTGCACAACCCAACTAACCACCCGCGAATAGAGAAATGCAGCTGTTCCTCCTGGGCTACCTGATCATCGAGATTTGCGAGATCTTCACCGTTGGCGGATTCCCTTTGAGCGGCAAGGTTCGGGTAGCTTTCACTGGTATTCACATTGGCTTTATCGTCGCAACGACTTGGATACTCATGCTGAATGCCGTCGTGGGCTACCAGATCATTGACGATGGCACACCATTGTCGATTGCCTTGTTCCTTGGCTCTGCCGCCGCTCTGCTGATTGGGACTGGCTACATCACTTTGGACACTGGCTACTCCTGGACCGGCCACTTTGATTCGTCTCTCGTCGGCCCCGACTCCGGCCACAACCGCAGCATCTCACTCTATGTGCTGTACCAGCTGGCACCGCTGGTCTTCCTGGTCGCCTACTTTGCCTTTGAGACTTACCTGGTCTTGTACGTGCTTGGCGAGACCCGCCCGCTGCTGTACCTCGCCGGAGCGGCCCTTTTGTTCGCTATTGGCCAGGTCTTCAACTACGTTGTCAGCCCACATATCTGCAATGGCACAGCTGGCAAGATTGACGGTGCTCTCTTTGAGACGCTGTTCACGCTCCTTTCGGTCGTTACGATCTGGATCTTCTGGTCTAGCATTACGGAGGACGACTGGCCGATGCCTCCCTCCTACACATAAAGCGTTCTGCCAGCCTGATTCCACTGCATCGAGCGGGGAACAGCGAAAAACCAGACAAAGAAAAACACAGAAAAACAACAACATGCATGGTGTCTTTTTATTTTATTTTCCAGCAAACGCGGGTCACCGGTGTCGGGCGTTTTACGGCTTGCTTATCGACTTTTTACTTCTTGGTCTTTTGCGTCATATTTTGCAACGATCTACTATCTTGCAGAGTTTGCAAAGTCTCAATATTCTCATTTGCCTTCTTACGCTCTTTCAGGTTTCACGACGGAACAAAACACATCAACATCAGAAAGGGCACACACAGACCATCGCTCCAAGCCGAGCGCAGGTTTTGTAGTTTGGCTAGTCTTGCCCTTGACGCACGGGTCCATGACCGCTCGGACGTCTCACTAATACGCTCCGCACAACCAATGCGGCACAGCGACTGCCGATGAATGACGGCGACTCGACGCCGGTAAAGGAGGGCGACTAATAAAGGGTAGCTTGGAGCCCTCGCAACCCAACGTTTGACAGCAAGGGACAACAGAACCGCCTCACACCTCAACAGCATCATATCCTTCCGGGACAGCCTGGAGGCACCTGAGCTTATTCTTTGGAATATTTTGGAGAAACGGCGTCTTCTTGTTGACGATGTTTCCCATGTCATTTTTGTTTGTTATGTTCTGCACACGATTTTTGTTATTCAGTTTTATTCAGTATACCCATTTTGGATGGCCGGTCCTTTGTATCTTTTCAGGTGCTAGACGGCGAGTATTTAGAGAGAAATCTACCACAGCTTTTCAGCACATCAATTAGTAATTTTGACGGAGGGAGCCGTGAGATCGCGGTGGTGCAGTGAACAGCAAGATATGACGACGATGTGAATTATGTAATGCTAAGGTTTCCACTCGAGCTCTGCCTAACAAGCTTGCTGTGATTGGCCGACACGCTAAGAGCAAGGCTAGGACCGCGCCAGCTCTGGAAAAGAGAAAACCTGGCGTAGTACAGTGCAGACCAGACTACCAAGTTCACTAGTATTTCCAGCAGCCTCGCTGACAAGCAACCAAGCCGACTCGCCGACACCTCTACAACTCTCTCGCCACCACACAGCTTCTTTGTCCTTCCCTGCCAGCCAGTCAACGCTTGTAACGTTGATTCTCAGCCTCTTCTACTCTCTATACTCGTCACCTCTCCTTTCTGCCATAACGACAGACAACTGACGCCGACGCAAGCGCAGCTCTGCGCCCTCGCTCATCGCCCTCGAGCTCAACCCAAGCTACCCCTTCGAAGCTTAGACAGTGTACATTACTTTGTGCCAATACCTTTGGGCTTCTAGCTGGCGACGACTACCTTTCCCTTCCAGTCTAAAACCCGGCTTGCTTCCCTCCCCCTTCCCGACGGAGGGGAGGGAGCTTTAACGAATCTCTTTGCTGGCTAGTTCGACAGTACCTCGACAATACCTCTACGATGGCAGACTCTGACGGCGAGTACGTGGACAAGCGTAATGCTGAAAACAACGATGATCACCACATGACACAGGAGCGAGGCGAGGATAGACGGAACCCCAACGGCGGCCAAAGACATGGACGGCATCTACACCCCGGAGGACAAGGTGGATATGGGCAAGGAGCACCGGGCGGCCACAGGAGGCCTGGTGGCCCAAATAACGGCAGAAATGGCGGCGGTGGAGGGCAGGGACAGCAGCAGAAGAGGAGACCACAACAGCGGCGCGAGCAGCAAGCTGCTTGGGAGACAGTCAAGCGGTCCTGGGACACAGTTGGCGAGGCTGAGGACGGCCAGGTGCTGGGCATCGAGTTTCTCGAGGCAGCCGAGAAGCGCCGCCGCGTGCTGCGCGATACGACGCCGCTGCAGCGCGGCATCATCCGGCACATGGTGCTCGTGATCGACATGAGCTTTGCCATGGCCGCGCGCGACTACCTGCCCACGTGCCACCGCGTCGCACTCTCTACGGCGGCCGACTTTGTGCGTGCCTATTTTGAGCAGAACCCCATCTCGCAGCTTGCGATCATTGCAATGCGCGACGGTGTTGCGCTGCGCATCAGCGACATGGGCGGCAACCCGGCGGAGCACCTCGACAAGCTGCACGAGTGGGACGCCGTCGAGCCGCAGGGCCACCCGAGTCTCCAGAATGCGCTCGAAATGTGCCGCGGCGCGCTGTTCCACACGCCCTCGCACGGCACACGGGAGGTGCTTGTCATTTTCGGTGCGCTGCTCTCGTCGGATCCCGGCGACATCCACGACACAATCGGCGCGCTGCTGGCCGACCGCATCCGCGTATCGATCGTTGGCCTTGCTGCGCAGGTGGCCATCTGCTCTGAGATCTGTACACGTACCAACAGCGGCGACGACCGGTCGTATGTGATTGCGCTGCACGACGTGCACTTTCGCGAGCTCGTGCTGGGCGCAACGACACCACCGGCGACACAGGCAAATAACAACAAGGCCAACGCAGTGGAGGCCAACCAGGCAAGCCTGCTGATGATGGGATTCCCGAGCCGCGCCATTGCTAAAGAGGGCGGCCTCAGCCTGTGCGCGTGCCACAACAAGCCAATGCACGAGGGCTATGCCTGCACGCGGTGCGAGACCAAGGTATGCCGTCTGCCGTCAGAGTGTCCCGCCTGCGGCCTCACACTGATTCTGTCGACACACCTGGCGCGCTCATACCACCACCTGTTCCCGCTGCGGAACTGGGTAGAGGTGCCGTGGACCAAGGCAGCGGCGGCCGTGCGCCTGCGGGGAGCTATGACGTGCCAGGCATGCCTTGTGCCGTTCCCCGAGCTGCCGCCGGACGACAAGCTGCGTGAGCTTGCACTGCAGGCCAAGGAGGCCGAAAAGACAGGTGGCCCAGAGAGAAACGGCAAGGCACTAGGAGGCCCGAACGGCTCGGCAAAAGCTGCCAACGGAGGCACCCAGGGGGCGCCCTCGGCGACGGACACGTCTGCGCTGATCAAGGAGCTCAAGGGCGTCAGCGAGAGCGGGCGGTACGCGTGCGAGGTATGCGGCAACCACTTTTGCATCGACTGCGACGTATTTACGCACGAGGTGATCCACAACTGCCCGGGGTGCCAGAGCGATACGCGGTCGACGGAGGAGAAGGTGGCCGATGCAAAGGCGCGCGCGGCCGAAGTAGCCACGGTCTACGCTACGTCTGCGACAAAGGCGGCACAAGCACTGGCGGCGGCGTCAGCAATGGGAACAGGCGTCTCGTCTACACCGTCGTCGGACACACCGGCCGCCAAACCCAAAACGAAAATCCTGCTCAAGGCCAGAGGGGGCACGTCACAAGACGACGGCATGGTGATCGATTAGCTCCGGCGACACGGACTCTGCGGAGAGTATAGGGACGAGACTGGAGTTTAGCGGCACGCTTCCAAGGGTGCAAGAAAATAGCTGTATTACTGGGATATCACGACGTCTCTGAACTGTCCTGTTTTTGATTTACATTGCTTGATAGGAGTTGGATCTAGATTAGCACGGAACAAGAACACAAGAACACAAGACCACCTTTGCGGAGGCATGCTTGAAAGTGTACAATGTCAACACCGAGATCGTCATGCACGACCCTGATGATGTTGTAGCCCGCGTACGCTTCTGTTTAATCGCTGCCAGCAAGTTTTCCCTGCATACGCCCCTCTAAAGATCAACAGCTGCCAGCACGGGCATACCAGCCATCATCGATCATCTGGCCTCCTTGCAGTGCCCAAGATCAACCGCTCTCTGCATCTCTTTGTCTGGTTTCCCTCGAGTTCTCCAGAGGCGACAGCTTTTACCATTTCTGCCGATCCTGTATTGCCAACAGCGATCATAGCGCCATGATGCTGGTCGAGGCAGTCGTTCAGCCAGCCCCGACAATAGTCTTGTTGGCCGACCGCGCGACCGGCCGCCTCATCTCAAGACCGATTATGCGGTGATGGTGTTCCTCCAAATCCAGACGAACGCGCCATGCCACCATCACCACCACGTATGGCACCTCGGCCAATATATTAGACTAGAGCCACTCATGCGTATGATGATAGAGGTGGCGAGAAAAGCAAGGAGAGCAAAGGAGAGCAAAGACAACGTGAGCAAGAACAATGATAACAAAGCTGAGACAACGCTTTCGTCTAAAGCATCATGCCTCCGGTTTCTTTCGTGCTTACTGTCTTGCTTTACGAGGATTGTCAGAGACTTGGCTATATAGATGAATGCTATGGCCCCATGACGTGATCCATCGTGAAACAGGACTGCCCTTGTTCGGCTCTTGACATGGCCACATTTAGCTGTGGAAGAGAGGTCATCTCGTCTCTTCATACGCCAGCACTGTGGCAAATGAGAACCCCCAATCCGACACCACCTCGACCACCTCGCAAGTCAGGTGGCGGAGTGGTTTTGGTGCTCCCTGACCAGTCTTTACCAAGAGTGTCTGAGGATACGAATTCGCAAATCAGAGGGGCACATGGCACACCCAACGGCTGCCATCATAGTGTAGGACACACCATTAGGACACACCATTATGACACACCAGGAGGCCAGCCAGGGACTGTCAAAGTCAGCTGGACTAGGAACCAAAGACAGGCAGAGAGGCACACCGAGAACTGACAGGGCCGTGAAAAGGATCAATACGCACGCCGTCAGCATCACGCACGACTTGTTTGATGTAGCATCGTGCATATACGAAGTGTCCGTGAGACAGCAGTCGTCAAGGTCCGTCAAAGGGTTGTCAAAGGGCGGTTAAAGGGCGGATGGGCAAGCCGAGTGAGAGAAGAACCGTGACAGGCATCCAATGCCGGGCAACTGCAACTGCAATACGAGTCGATCTGTGCCCTCATTGCAGAGCCTCAATCACCTCGAAGATACTGGCCTCCTTGTCGGACCAGGACGCCTCTAGCCGCGTCATGGTATCAATACATTCTAAATCGGTATCATTGTTCAAATCCTAAAAGGCGCCTTGGAACCAGCACAGGCAGGCTTCGCACAATTCCATCACACCCTCCTGTGAACTGAGTCCGCTTGCTCGACCAAGCCTGGCAAGGCAAACATCTCTAGCCAATGCTGACCCGAACCTAGCACGCGGTCCAGGCCTGACCAACAGACAACGAGACGGGTGACGGTTTTCTTTTGGTTCTCTTGGTTTCCTGGTTTCCTGGTTTCTTGGGGTCTTGGTTTTGCACTTGTTGGTCACATCTCATCACACTGGTGACCAAAGAGACGATATCTCACCGGTCCCTTGTTTCTTGGACTCTGGCCTCGCCGTTCCCGAGCCAGGTCTCCGGTATCTTTCACATCGTTTCTTGTTTATCTTCTTTCTCACCTCAATCACACGCCCTTTCACTATCCTCTTTGGGGCACCACAAGGGCTGAGCGCCTTGTTGCTCCTGATACCTTGGACCTGGTAACGACGGGATTGTCATCAGAGCCACCAACACTCTCAGAGATGTGCAGCCGTGTGAAGCAGTGCATGCTATTTGTGCTCCGTAATTGCCTATTTGTCTATTTGATTACAGCTTTGCGTTGACACCGTCCACTTCTCACCATCTCACGTTCGACGCCAACTCGAATAGCAGTAAGACTCTGACCATCAAATGAAAGGGAATGCCAGCCCCCATCCCCATCGAGACAGTGTTGCTTTGTATCTTACCTTTTTGACAAGCTGAAAAAAAGGCACACGCAACTACTACGCCAATATGTGGCTTCGTATCACCAGCCAAACAGCGTCTGAGCTAGACATGGACAGGATAACTGCACAAACGACGTGACGAATAGACTGCCTTACTGGCTTGTGGCGTACCGGAGTAGTTCATGCATGTCTCTCCTCACCGTACGAACTACAACCACGTAGGACAAGCCACAGCGTCGTCGAAACCACTACGATCCTCCTTTCGGCGTCGGTTTTCTCTCTTCCTTGTGCTCGAATCGACCAATGTGTCAGCCTAGGAGGCCAGACCATTCGACAAACGCCTCGAGCCGGCATAGCCGTCCACATTCCCAGTCCCCGTCTCCCTGCCCGGCGCCTAATTCGAATACGACAATACAGAGCGTAGTCGTGTTTACCTCGTAGGGGAGGCCTCGCTAGCAACAGCGCAAGCCAAAGTCCGAAGCCATAGACTGCCCTGCTACTGTTTGATCTCCCAGGAGATTGGGTTTCGTATTGTGTGTTCGCATCATGGCTAAAGGGCATAAGCTTGTGAAGACTGCAAGGCTATGCATAATCCGTGCATGTCGTGCTTGTGCTTGTCTAGGTAGCCGAACCGCAAGTCCATCCCGCTGTTGCTTCGCTGTCTGTTGTATCTGGGCACGGCCTGGCCGTCAAGGCTGGCCACGATGTCGTCTTCGGCGGTACCCCTATTTCGTGCTTGCAGCAAAGTCCGACTTGGAACCCGACGTCTACGAGTACTGCGAGCGAGGACGAGACAGAGATCTCGTCCGCGACGTAGCTATGCCGCACGTCGCAATACAGACGCTCCTGGCCGGCGTCTCGCCGCAACATTCAGTGCACGTCCCCGATGCACCCTTCCTTCATCTCTGCCTGACTGGCTGGCCCGTGTCTGTCGTGATCTTCTTTGATATTTCTCTGTATTGCTCAATACTGCCGATCCTTTTAAAGAAATGGAATATTTAATTGGTCACTCAGGAACGAGAAGAAGAAAAGCCTTCAAGACCGTAGCTCATCGTCGCCGAGGACAGCGCTCAGAGTGCCAGCAGGCTCGTGCACTCCAGGGAGGTGCTATTAGTATGAGCCCTAAGCCCCGTCGCGATATTGCATTTAGGATTCAAAAGGACAAGCAACGAGCACGGTGCCCCGCGGACGGAGACGTTTCCTCTATCTGGCAGCTCGGTGGTCATCTCGAGGCGATCACTTTGACGAACAGACCTGAACAGTGCGCATGTCGCAGTCGCAGCAAATATTGCTCATCAGCAATATTGTAATGAGACAGCAATAAGATCAACCGTGAGCCAGCCCTTACTCCGCGTCTCTGTGTGTGCCTGTAAATCCGGGCTGTACCTTTACTCGTAGAAGTACGACGCAGAGCCTTGCGTGGGCATCGTCATCAAAGCTATTGTTTGTCAACTTCTGGTGACTCTAATCTTCAGCATCCTAGTGTTCTAATCAAAACTACACCCTTTTGGGTATTGTGCCGTCCTAGGCGACCTTCTTTTGTACAAGGACAGGCCTCGTATCTTTTCTCTTTGAAGATAATTGCGAACCGGCAAGGATCGTGAACGTCAGCATCAATCTCAATAATAACACTATCAATAACAGTAGAGTATCCAGTGTCCATTTCAACAAAAACCTCACGTCTTCTGTCGATCGTAGGATGCATCTGCTTTACTGCTTCCCATCAAGGGTCGAACCGAGCAGTCTCCTGTCGCCTCCGATCGCCGGCCTCCTTATTTACTCTTTTCTTTTTTTCCTTTTTCCATTTCCATTTTCCTTTTCCTTTCCTCTGCTTCCTCTTTTTTTTTTCTCTCGATTTGTTCTGTTAGTATTTCATTGCTTTACTCTTCTCTTCTTCGGTCTAGCTCCAGCTTTCAGCTTCCTATCAGGAGCGATCTCGACTTGTAGGTTTTCCTTTTGGGGGCTATCTCGGTTGCATGCTGCAGGACGCCATCCTCTTTTGGTACGAGCATTTTCTGTACGGAGTAGACGAGGCCTAAAATACTACAAATTAATGTCAAGGGTGTCAAATCGATCTACCCTGAATACTACTCTCCATAGCTGTAGCCTCTTCCTCCGACCTAGCCAGCTAGCCTGCTGCGAACCATCCGCGCTGAACGTGTCAAAGGATCAAGACGTGGGAAGGATGAAGGCCAAGATGTCAATATTTGTGTAGACACAAAGAGGAAGGAAGGAGAAAAGAGAAAAACAACTTCTCGGTGAGATCACACTCGAACCAAGCCAATGACATGTTCAGCTGGATGGGGCTATCCCTCACAAAATCAAATAGAGGCTACGAGGTTATGCCGATCCAGCTGAAAAGAAGACAGACACGGCAGAATACAAGCAAAAACGATGGCATCCCACGGAGAGACTGTCGAACCGGCCGCGGAAAGGTGCCCCTTCACGATCTCCCACGTCCTACACTTGCGCGTTAGTCTATCTTTTGATTCCTTCTGCCACGCCAACTTCGCCGAAAAGCAGACTGCAGATTATCTCGGTCTTCGGACACAATAACTGCACGCCCTTTGGCACGATAGGGCTGCTGTTGAAGCGAGCGGCAGAAGTCAGAAAAATAAAAAGCAGAAAATAAACCGGACGAACAGTCTGAGAGAGAGAGATGTCCCCCACGGATGATGATAAGCGGCCCAGTATTGACTGCTGGTGTAAGATATCTACACAGTATCCTATATTGCGAGCAGTATTTAGTGAGTTCTACAGGGGTCTTGTGAGGATTTATTATTATTATTTATTTGCATTCTTTGATTATATTTTTGTACTTGCTTATTTAAAAGGCACCTCAACTACACAGCCTTGATATTGTTGGCAGAGGGTTGCAATGCAAAACAAGGCTCTGTGCACTCGCTTCACACCTCGTATATATGTACAATAATATTAGTTTTCAATAACAAGGAAGTCAAACTGCTACGCCGCGGCCTTGCACAACCATATGCAAGTCATCCGGCTGTTGGTGAACATTTATGTTGGCTATTTCAAGGTGTGCCTGATACACAAGCGCGGCTATCACAAAGATATGAAATGCCACGGCTAAGAATATATCTTTCACTTTTCAAACTTGCTATTGTCCCTTCTAGCTCGAAGACCCTCCGTTGCCGGCATAGCTCCTTTGAGATAGACTTGCTCCTAGTCTGATGCCCACAAGCTGTAGCCTGTTATCGTCCTTATGTATCTCTCTCACTCTCCTCATACACAGGCTGCCCGCACTCTTGCTTTCGGCATATCAATAGATACGAGCAGGGAGTGCTATCTTCCACGCCTTTCCCAAGATGACGACGCAATTTGAGATAGTATCCTACACACCTCACCTCTATTGTTGTCGAGACTAGGAACGCAATGAACAAAAGCACAACCATGCACACACAAGTGGCAAATATAGAACCATCTGAATCGCTAGCATGACTGATCAAACACAACCAAGACGTGCCTACGTCGTAACTATCTACTCCGTGCTACATGGGACCTCTGCAAGGCACATCTAGTAGGGATAATACATCTGCGCACATATCGGCTTGCGGAATGCAACTGTGGTCGCAGGAGGTATGGCCGACCGTGGTTGAGGGTGGACGGAGTAAGCATAGCTATTACAGAGTAAGATAGAGAGGTTTCCTTTGAAGCAAAACCCCGAGAGATGGACCCGTCGATGGGCCCGTCGATGCCGAGTGTTTGCGAAATGCAGATACTATTTCTATTTCGGTTGCCATTCTTCCAAAACGTCTTTACGAGTCCAGCGCACGTTTTCCTCACGAGGTGCTTTAGCTTCCAACGTTGCCGTCAGTACGGATACAGACAGACAGAGTCGAGGGACGACGCTAAAGACAAAGACAACACGCACTACTCTTGTGATCGTCGCTGTGCTGCTCATCATCATACAAGTACGGATAGCAGCACGCTCAGCAGACCTGTTTCAAGAATTCTCCTAAAATGGAGCGCAATGGCAAAAGTGTGAGGCCTGAGACAGATGACCCCGTGCCTATCTCGCCATGATGGAAGAGAATCACGAGTCCTCAGTATGCTCAGAGTATTGATTGATCATTAACGCAAACGACCGGGAGCCGTCCAAGACCATTCTCGCAATCTCTCCTGCTCCGTAGTTCTTAATCTACACGACAGTCTACTAAGCAGACACTGATTGAAATACTACCCATGCTACTCCGTCGCTCACGATAACAGCACCGGACAATAGCCATAAGCGGACTGGCAAGACTAGACGATGATTAGTGATTGCTGATAGTACTCCGTACTTGGTAGAGCCGGACGGGAAAAGGGAAATCACACACGGAGTAATGGACGGAGTAAGTACGTATGAAAGAAGCGTATGACGTATCTCACGATAGTAGCCGTACGATGGGCAAGTGTGATTGCGCTACCTGCCGATACGGCATGCCGATGGGATCATCGGGTTGTTTGTCGAGATGGTCGTCGGTTGCATTTGTGTTTATATTCATATTTATACTTTGACTTTTATTTATACCTTTGTATACTTATATTTCATCTTCATGTTCATATGCATACACCTCATATCCCGCACATCCCGCGGTTGAAAACAAAGACAAAGAAAAGAAACCACGCGGCGGTGCAACCCAAGAGAGGCAACGGAAAAGACATAAATCTAAACAACGGTTTTTCTTTGTGCAAGTCGCAGCCGGACTTGCCACGACGAGGCATCTGGTACGGAGTATGTCGACATATCAACACCATGTCGGCATCTGTCGGCAACCGGACAAGCCTTTACAGCTCCTACAGATGGCCGTCAGTCTGTACAACCGAGCAGGCATCGGCAACACGGGAAAGAGGTAACTCAGATCGATGTCGTATTGAGACGTCTGCACTCTGTCTTTGCAACATGTTCTGGTGTTGGCTCGGTGGGGGTCTGCTCAATAGGGGCGTAAACATACTCGTACATAGGAATCCTGCGACATGAATAAGATATTCCGTACCTAGAGTAAACAGTGAAGAACAGTGAAGGGCGATGAAGAAGGATACCTGATAAACACGGCCAAGACAAAACAGACAAAATCCGGTTCGGCAAGGTGCCCTTCGGAGTGGCTCTCCATGACCTGTATTTATTGAGAGCACTGAGACACTCGAGGCGCATCGTTCTGAGGTAGACAGCCGTTGGGATTAGTGGATGGCTGTGGTTAGGGGACCCGGGGAGTGTGAGGAGTGCAGAGGGCTACGAGTACAGAGGGGACTGGTCCTCTGTAAATGAGATGTCACATTTGAATGCCGCCCGTTCATCTTGGGCATGAGGGCATGCACGCTTTTTCCACTTGCGACCCCCATCCATGCCTTTTTAGCTTTTAGTTGTCTTGTTGTCTCTACTGCACACTACAACGCTGATAACGGCTTTGCATTCCATGCATTGTCGGTCTTCCCTAGCTTCCCTCTCCCTGTAGAACTGTCTCTATCTTTGTGACAGGTCAAGTCGTAGCTATCTTCAGTCCCTAATTTTACAGCCGTTGGATTTGCCCGACTCCTGGCATGCTCGGTCTTGAAGCAGAATGCGGAAGTCTCTTACCTTGTACGGACAACGATAGAGTTTCCAGCGTGGGGGCTATGATGGGCGACAGGCTTGGACGGCCAGACAGCCAGACAGCCAGACACTGGTAGACACTGGTCGACACTGGTTTGGTCGACACTAGCAGACTGCTTCACTACCTACCGTGCTCTGCCGTGCTCAAGCCATCGTCATCAACTGAACATCAAACGGGAATAGGAATACATGTTGTTATTCACATATATGCGAGAGAGAGCGAGAGAGAGCGAGAGAGACAGGGAGGTAGAGAGACAAAGGGTAATGTGTCTCTTGTCGTCATGCTGTTTAGATGCAAAATCGGATGGCACGGCATCAGGGTCTCTGTTACAGCACAGCCATCCAGTGCTGTTGTCTGATGCTGTCCGATGCTGTCCGGATCCAACGTACGGTACTCTTCACAAGTGCCAACAGAAACAGTTTGTCAACGGTCACGACGGTGTACTTGCAGCTATGTGCTTGTTCATCTGCCTGCCCATCCGCCTGTCTCTGTCTGTCTCTGTCTGTCTCTGTCTGTGTTTGTGCTCCCTGTCATGCTGACATCTTGCTCACAACCAGTCTCAGACGTATATTTCCGCACGAAGGAGGCTTGACCGGAGAGTACAAGTCTTGCACAACTCAGCCTCTCTCCCTCTACTAACAACGTACGGAGTACGATACTCGTACTCATCCTCTTCTTCCTCTTCATCCATTCACTCCCCTCTCCCACCCTCACTCCTCACTCCTCACTCTAGTGGTCTTGTTTTTACGCTGTAGTTTTCCTTCTGCTATCTTCTGCGGTCTCCTTCTCGAGTCCTACCCTGCTGTTGATTTTCGCTAATTCCAGGCAGTTTTCTCTTTCAATTCTCGATTAATTCAAAGATAGAATCCGCAGACTCTTTTTCTGGCTAGCCGCGATACCCTATCCACTCCCCCTCGTCTCCTCCTCTCCTCTCTCTCCTCTCTCTCCTCCCTCAGCGTCGTATCGACACCTGTGCGTCTCTGCCTCTCCACTCAGAGACCACCCTAACGCACCCATCATGTCGATCTCCTCGCCCTCCTGTCGTCTTCTCGAACGGACTTGACGGACTTTCTGCATCCTGGCCCTCTCCCCTGTCTTTTCTCAAGAGTCTCCCTGCTCTCATCTTCCATTCTCTCTCTTTTCTTTTGCCAACTCCTATTCTGCCCATCTTAAAATCTGGGGAAAGTAACATTGGGCGCCGGAGCTTTCTTTTCTTTTTTTCACGCTTCTTAGAAGAAAACTCTTTCTTTCTCGTCTGTCTTGCATATTTGCTCTCTGCCCCTTTCCATTCATTACCTTATTCCCATGTTTTTCTTGCCTAGTGGTGGGCAAGCCGTTCAGTAGCTGTACTTTTGTTAGTTTGTATTCATTCGTGGGCTGATAATTCAGTGAAGGGAAAATAAATAAGAAGGGGGAAAAGAAGAAAAAAAGGAAAAAGGAAAAAAGGAAAAAGAAAGCAGCAAGACAAGTGCGGGCTTTTGAGCACAATATCGAAGCAACAGAAAGCAATACATAGCAATAGCACCACTGTCGCCTGTTCTGTCAACAAATCTCTCGCAAATCAAACCGCCTGTTGGTTTTTCTTCTTCATCGTACGTCGCATGTTCGCCTGTGATATACGAGTAGCCTACAAGATGGCCTCGTCTTTGGCCTCATTCCATTTAATTACTACAATTACACCGTAGTACTACGTATCTCATGTTCTCAGAAGAACCACGCGGACACTAGCAACACCGTCGACAATAGCGCAGGTATCTTCCGTACGGGCCGCGAAAGTGGAGATTATAGTGCTGGTAAACATAATATGGGGCGCCTATCTTTTCTTTTTCTTCTTCGTTTTCTTCTCTTGTCTCTTGTCTGTCTTTGTCATAGACAGGGCAGCTCGTAAAGCAAGACAGGACTAACTATGAATGCAAGCGAGGAAAGGGGAAGAAGGGAAAGAAGGGGAAGAAGAGGAGAAAAGAAGAAATAAGAGAAAGAAAGATGGAAGACAAGGAAGAGACAAAAGGAAAAGAAGGCAGACCATACCCCGTCGACAGGAGGATTGACCACATGGTCATCGTGAATATGTCTTAATACGGAGTACTGGTATCTTTGTCTTGCTAGAGCTTTGATATCTTTATCTGTCCCCTACGAAATAGTCTTCCGGTCTCCTAGTCTCCTAGTCTCTCTCCTTGAAACCACAGCTGCATCAATATTTCAGCGAGCCTTTATCTATGGGAATAAATACCGGAATGAATATTTGGTTCTAGCTGCTACAGCTAGACTGCAAGTAGAAAGGATCAGTAGACGACAAGCGGGAGAAATCAAAGTAGTCAAAGAAAAAGAAAAGAGAACTGAAAGCAAAGAGAGACAGTGTGGCAGGGAGAGAGAGCTAATGCAGAGTGCTCGAGGTGCCTGGCCGTAGTGCAGTCGCTGTACATGTATATAGTCTCTTCTCTGGTTTGATGGTCTTGTGGCTGCGGCCTGCGTCGTATTGAGTTGCGTGCCATGCAGGTATGCGTCTGCAGAGTGTCTGCAGGGTGAGTGCAGAGGTGTCTCCAGGTGTGTGAACAGAGTGTATGGACAGTATGGACAGAGTGTATGGACAGAGTGTGGATGGAGAGATAGGAAGACCAGCGAATGATTGGTTTGGTCCGGAAGCTGGCTGGTTTTCTGGTTCCAACCCGATAAAGGGGTGGCTATAGAGGTGCAGTAGCGTGGGCGGAGAGAGGAGTAGCAGGAGGAAGAATATGGCAGAAGGACGAGGAAGAGGGGGAAGCAAATGGGGAGGCAGAGGCAGAGGAGCACGACGAAGACGAGGCAAGAAGGCGAGAAGAAGAAAAGGGTGTGCAGCCTGTGTGCAGCCTGCATGCAGGGACAGCAGGCAGAGCCAAGAAAAGAGGAGAGATACGTCGTGGGCTAAAGGTCGCATAAGAAGAAGAAAAGACCATGACCTTTCCAGTATCTCACGATGCTTGCCAACTGCTTTCTCTACTCTCATCTTCCCTCCTCTTCCGCTCTTCTCCTCTTTTCTTGCACTGCCAACTCCCCTGCCATCCCACGCCCCAGACACGCTATTAACACTTCGGCCCTGCACTTGCATATGTACATATGTACATATGCCTGTAGTGTTGTTGGAAGCACTAGTGGCAGTAGCTGTTTCGTCTTTATCTGCTGTTGTTGATGCCTGCCGCTCCTACTGCAACATCAAGAGGCAAAGGCGCGAAGCCGTACAAATGATATCGTGACACTCTGGAAGAGATGTGACAGCAATAAAACTATATATTGCAATATCTAACAAAGTGAACCGATGCAACTCTAGTTATGAACTCGCGCTTTATGAAGCATTCCTTATTCATTTATACGAGCTCGCTGTGCACTCTACCAATGCTCGGTAAGGTATCTTATATTCAAATTTGCAAACAAAGAACAAGAATAAACAAATATATCGAAATCAAAAGCAAAGGGAATACAAAAAAAGAAAGCCAAAAGAAATGGCCATCTGTTCGGCGACGTAAATCACTCATCTCCAGCTGTCAAGATGACCCGAAAAAGAAAGAATCAACAGCTTGGTAATGTTGTCTCTTCTTTTGTCTACCCAAGCACTGCATTACTGTCAGACTGTGTCTGCATCTTTGTCTTGGAACTATTGTCTCAAACCGCCCAACTGAAAACTGAGGCGAAGTGAACTGTCTCGCAGATTTTTCTCTAGCAACTTGATCAAGACGCAAGGGCTTCGGAGGATGCCATGTCTCAGGGAGTAAACGGCGACCTTAGCAAGAAAAAGAAAAAAAGAAGAAGAAAACGAGAAGAAAGAAAAGAAAGAAAACGACGTGAGGACCGCACGAATCAGAATCTTACATTCCTCTCCACGATTACCCTCCATTCAACACTGACATCCCCCCTCGCACTGCACCTGGTTACCGTCACCCGTGATCCGTGCCGTCCTGTACACCCCAACGTGTTATCAGTGTGCTGACGGAGACCGAGTATGGGATTGACTGATACGCGCGAAAGCCAAGGTATATCCGTCGAGGTTGAAACTCGACATTGATCGGTTGATGCATCTTATCTGCATATATTGGCTCTGTATATTCCCTCATGCCAACTGCCCTAGATAGTCCGGGCGCATGGTTGTGCAACGACACCATTCTCATTTAATATGGACATGCATTAACTGCGCTTTGCAATGTTGGTCTATCCCATCTATGGTTGAGACTCTACGGATAGCTGCCTCATCTACTGTGCATCGGTCTAGACACGCCGATTTCATATATTAGCAGCCACGAAAACGACAAGGACAACGGCAAACGAAACCGTGTCAAGGACAAGACGATAGCAGGATGCAACATGCACAATATGATTACATTAATTCAATAAATCAGACATCTCAAATAAACAGGAATAAACATCGCGAGGCAATCCAATGTCGGCAGACGACCAATCAGAGACATTAGTGACCCTAGAGCCCTCAGAACAGGATGGCCAGTGGGTGTCTCACATTCTCGTCGTAGAAGAGTGTGAGTGGGGGAAGCATAGAGAGAGAGGCAGAGAGAGAGAGAGAGAGAGAGAAAATAGGAGTGGGTCCACTGCTTAATGGCGATACGCTGATATGCCAAACAGACAACGCACGAACCACTGGGGACAAGGGCTCGAGTAAGCCATAGACACAATATATGTTATCATGCAGGAGACGAGCTGCTAGCTGCTAGTTGCTGGCTGACTGGCTGAGCTGAAATGAGTAGCTGCACTGCTTTGAGTGTCGATAATTGCCGATACATGTCGATCTACAGAGTACGGAGTGACGCTTCGAAAGCAGAGAGAGTACGCATTCTGATGACAGCAAAAGGAGGGAAGCAGACAGGTATCTTTCGACGGAGAGGGTGCAGCAAAGACAGTCGGCGATTGGCAGGAGTGTTGCCCTGTCTGGGATGGAGTAAACAGGTCTGCGAAGGAGTGTCGATGCCTTCTGCTTCATCTCTCTGTGTGTCTTTTTGTATTCACGGCCATGCATACATCCACTATCATATCTATTTCAGTATCAGCACCGTACTCCGTAGGCACAGTACGACGTTCCCTGACAGGAGTGAGATTCTCAGGCAGCTCGTAAACATTGATAGGCAGGCGTAATAGACTCGACCATGGTATCGCTGTCGTTGTCTAGCCCCCCTTCTCTGCCTCTCTGCCTCTCTGTCATCCTCATCCACCTCATATTTGTCTGACACTCTGATATTTGGATATTCAATCTGACATCCATTGCAACTGCATTCTGACTCTGTGGTTTCTTCTTCTCCCTCTTGCCTTCCCTGCCTTGCTTGCTTTTTTCATGCCGAATCGCCGAACCATGCGATCATCTGGTCTTGGTCGAGTATTGATCTGTTTTATGTTTTCCAGTGTGTCCTTGTCACTTGTCATTTGCTGTTTCTTCTTCTTTTCTTTTTCTTCTTTCTTTCTTTTCTCTTTCGTTTCTTTTTTTTCAATAATATTGCTGGCTTCACTTCTCGTATCTCTACACAATACACAATACTCCGTAATATAGCACAGCCTCCAAGTAGGTTGCATCCTCCTAGCACGGCCGTTAGTCAATACAGAGTACAGCCTTGCATTCATCCTGCCTTACTACATATATCTCTACCCTCTAACTCCCGTCGTATCTGCAAGGGAAATGCAAAGAGGAATAGCTTCAGACAGAGGCAAGACATGCATATGCCCCCCGAATTGTCGGCGATGTTGACCTCTAGCCTCCAGAGCCCTGGCATGCAGATATGCAGTAATACCCCTTGCCTTGGAACGGCTGAGCTTATGAAAAGGCTGAATGCTCAGAGAAGGAGAGAAGCACGCAGAGAAAAGAAAAGAAAAAAATCTTCACAATTATGCTGACAGCCACGAAAAAAAAACAACTACAAACAATCCGGAAAGATGTGCACTCTAGCAGCCAGCTCACTCGAGACATAATCTGCTGCCCCTTTTGTGTCCTGTGTCTTGTGTCTCTGTTGTGTTTGCTCATGGTCCCGATGGGCAGTGTCGTTTCCTTACTCGTCGCGAGCTGAGGTCGGAATGAAGATGAAAACTCTTCTCAGATCCTCAGGCTCCTCAGACTCTACTTTCACAATGCAGGCGCAATAGGGGCACCTTGCGTTGATCAGAGTTTTCTTGTAACAACCTCCCTCCTTGAATCCTGCAGCATGGCATAAGGTTACGGTAGCGGTAACGGTAACAGCTGTTCCGGACCGTAGATACGACGACCTTAATTGCATACCCCCAGTACTGCTATATTATCGACCTACTATCCAACTATCGACTGCTCGGACATATTCTCGACAGTGCAGCGCCCCCATACTGAATGCTCCCTCCGGATATATTCGTACAGTCGTATATTCTGATATTGACCCTGTTTAATCATTAAATACATAAACATGCTATTGGAATCAGACCAAGATACAAAATGGAACAGCCTACCCCCACGCGATTTCGGCCCCGGGGGGTGTTTTGTTCTGTCTGGCCGCTCTTTTCCTTTCTCTATGAGGTCGCATTTGCGTCGGCCTCGCATTTGCTTTCAGTTTTGAATTCACGCCTTTCCGTCGTACACGCCTTTGGTGCACGCCGTGGCCGTTCGTCTTGCCCGAGAAGAGTTTTCGCCTGCTGTCCCTGTCTTCTTTCGCACACCCAGAGCTCAATACCAAGACAAGTTGAGTGGAATAACTAATACTGAGTACTCAGTAAAGTCAAGATGAGAGACCCCCCCAGTAGTCGCGGGTCTGATGACTGGCGGAAACAGGCCATCTTCGTTATTATCGTCAGTCTCTCGTTGTCCCTCGCCATCTGCTCTGTCATCGTACTCCGTAATTCTCGATCGCCCGTCCCTGACTCTTCCGTCCCTTCTTTTTCTTCTCGTGCCATCGAGATCTATTCTCGACTATGGAGCCGGACACTATGGTCGATCATCGTCTCCATAGCCCATATTCAAATTCAAATTCACAAAACAAATAGAAATACCCTGAAAGCTCTTTAAATACTGAAGCTAGAGAGGAAAAACTGAAGATGAAAACCCGAAAAACCGCTAATACTGACACAGGATGACACCATTAGACAGAGTTCGCGGTTTAGAGTCGGGCTATGAGAGCACTGCGGCTGACGGCGGCTGATGCAATCTTCAGTACTTGTATCTTACCTATCTTACCTGCAAACTCTTCACTGGCACATTCCTGACAGCGCAAGGAATGGGACGCCGCACCAGTAAGCCAGTCACTTGATCACTCGGAGCCTGCCCGTCACTTTGTCACTCTCCTTTCCGCTGCCCGCGTTCCGCTGTTCACTCACTGTCTAGTGTCTACTCCTGCCCTTTGCGCCCCATCCGCGACCCCGTAATCGTCTGCCACGGGGGGAAAGAAGGCGCCAACAGACGTTTTGCTGCTATTCTCTTACGTTTTTAGCCTCTGGCCAGTCGTTTACCAGCACGCACGGCTACCCAGCGGCCAAACGAGCCACCCCGTGGTGAAAGGTTTTCTCGCAATTTCTAGTTTCTCCCAATAAGAGGCCGTTTCCTTTTCGCCTTTTCGCCACCCAATAATCCAACAGCACGCCCAAACGACCCATGGCGCCATTGGGTCTTTAATTCAGTGCCATTTTCGCATTTAGCATTTTGCAATTTGCATTTTTGCAATTTGCATTTCTGCCCTTTCGCTCTACTCCGTAAACTACCCCAAGACACCCTTAAAATTCTCTCCCTGCTCTCCCCTATTTGGCCTTTGTCTAGACTAGACTCCTGTCGGAATCGATCGTGAGACGACTGCATATTTCTCGCTTCAGAAAAAGTAAGAAAAAAAAGTCGAAATCAAAATTGCTTCCTGCAGGCAACGTGCACGCACCACAGTCTCACAATAATAATGAAAACTCTTCATCGCGATGCCTTTGCAGTGTTGCCCCTTTGCGAGATGATGTGAAAAATCTGCACTGCATAAGAGTTGTATTGGCATTGAGATTGAAACTCAGACTGAAATTGAAGTTGACAGTAAGAAATGGCTGCGTGTGCAGTCGAGAATAGGGGATGTTTACATCGTGCATATAACTTATGTAAGCATAGCAGTTGTATAGTTATAAAGTGGGTCTTTTATACCGAGTTGTCAACTCAGTGCCATTCTGAAGTGTTGCACAAGAAAAGAGACGACGAAAACGCTTGGTCCGAGTTGACAACCGACACCCGATGGTATCTTACGATTGGTATGTTTGCCAAAAAATAAATAAATAGACGGAATCACAAAGTAAACAATGAGCCCATCACAGGATTGGAAACAAAGACAAGAGCTGAGGTGTCATTTCTGGAGAGGGCGAATGCAAGAAACCAGTCGAAAGGCGCGACCTTGGCATGAATGGCACGCAGAAGCACACAGAATGGCACTGTGAATGAGCTGAATGAGCTGAATGCTGCATGCAAATGACATGAATGGCATGGATGACCTGAGCGTCTGGGGAAGCGGCTAGGTGCGACATGCAAGCTGCCGTATGGCGTGGGCAGATGGTGGGAAGATGCCCCAAGTATGGTGTGGTTTGCGGCAGAATGGTGCTATTGATGATCTTGCTGAGTGTTTAAGATGCTATTTCGTAATAGAGCTGCCCTTGGGATAACGCAATGTGTTTGTGTACAGTCCAGGCGGCGGCACGCACTGAATCCCATTCTGACTCATCTTCTCACTCGCTACAGTGGCCGAACATGGTGCCCATAACTCGCTCAACGCTAAAACAGAAACACGGACACGCAAATGCCAGTAGTCAAACACGTTTGCAATTCGCAACAGCACACATACACAAGGCGAGGGGTGGGCGTGCTGGCGTGTTAGAGAAACAGGAGCCTGGACAGGAACCTGGCTGGACGATGGCAGGCCCACCTGCGAATAAAGGGGTTTTACTTTGAATATTTTTAATTATGGCACAAGCATGTCACCATTTCACAGGACAAAGTACGCTTCCTGCGACGAGGACAGCGTGAACGTGGGCACGTCACCGCACCATGCGTGCCTATCCTGCTATTTTTACATATTTACAGGCAGCGAGTGCTAGAGCAGCGTGCTAACGTGTTGGAGTCATAGCCCATAGAGTCAGAAGAGGAGAAGGCCAGAGGAGAAGGCCAGAGGAGAGGAGGAGAGCGAGGAAAGCGGAGAACAAGCGAGTGGGGAGCCCCACCTGATCAGCAGGCCCTTCCCTTTGAATATCCATGTTTTATTCTCCATTTGTTCGATTCTTTGTCGGTTTTATTTAATGCAGATGTACTCTCGGATTTATTCACTGAATTCTTGCTGCTCTTGTGATGAGCGACCTGGGCCCGGCGCCCCTGAGTCGCCCTTGCTCGCCTGTGCCAGCAGTGATAGCGAGACAACCCCAGCGCCAGCGCCAGCGCAGAGGTCCCTGACTATCCCTGGCCGTTGAGCGAGCAATCAAGGGATTGTTTGAAAAGTTTTCTCGTCTTCTCGTCTTCTCGTTCTCTCGTTCTCTCGTTCCTTCTCCTGCCGTCCCTCGCAATACCCTTCTCCCTACTCTGTTGATACGCACGCATGCTCTGCGGTATCGCTTGCCCGCTGCCTCCCACGCCCATCTACATCCCGTCCCCTCTTGTCTGCACCAGAATGGCTAGTTGCGTACCTGGCCATCCACGACATGCATGGGTGGACCCTCTCTCTGCTCTCTCTCTCTCTCTCTCCAAAAGGCCAGGGGGGAGGGGTGAGTCAAGAGTGAAAAAGAGAATGAGGAAATAAATAAGTGGAGAGGGCGTGTGGAAACGAGCCCACTACTGAAAAGGTAAACTGGGGTGGAGGTACGACTCACACTGGACTCTGGCAGCCATGGCCTCCATGTACTCCATGTACATCCCGCAATGAGAGCTTCGTCTTGTGCAAGGGTGTGTGAGTGCAGTGTGTAGTGTCTAAGCATATGTAGAGTGTAGTAGTGTGTAGTATGAATGACTCTCAACATACAAATACAAAATAACTGCTTCTCCCACCTCGTCTGCTCCCTTCTTCTCTCGCCCTCTTGCTCCCATCTTCACATCCATCTTTACAACGACCAACTTGTTCACTCACGGCTATTACTTGTTCCTCACTCTTACTACATATCCCTCTCCTCTTCTTCAACTCTTGACCACCTCGACTCTCTTCATCCCCTCGTCTTCTCGTCTCTTCGTCGCCTCATCGTCTCGACCATATCTCGACATACTGCCTAGAGCACACTCGTCTTGACCACAACATCTCCAACACAAACACACACACACACACTCTTCTCACAATGGCTTCTGAACTTCAATGGGTGCACCAGTACTGCCTGACTTGCGATCAGCAGACGGACGGTGCCACCTACTGCTCAGAGTCCTGCCGCCTCGCTGACTACGAGGAGGCTACCCAGTTCGCGCCGCCCACATCCGGCCCCGGCTCGCCATCATGGGCACCAACTGGCATCTCTACCTACCCGTGGACCATGGGTGCTCCCAGTGCCCGCAGCCGGCAACTGTTTAGCCTCACTCCCAACTACGACTTTGCCCATGCCCCCCAGCCATCATCATCAGCCCGGCCTGCCGCTCTCGCGTCTGCTGCCTCGACAAGTCTGCTCTCGCTGCCTCCCACCACTGCTACAACCACTGCCACCACCACCACATCCGTGACCTACCAGCACGTCCTGTCACCATCCAGCTCGCACAGCAGCCTCAGCTCGATGCGGAGCAGCACCTCGAGCACGAGCGGCGCCCTCGGTGCCCTCAGCGCCTTTGCCAACGGCACGACTGCCACCTCCACCGGCAGCCAGTCCTCGTACAGCTCGGCAGCGGCCAACGGCGACCTGTCCCAGCGCGTGCGGAGTGAGCTGCGCAAGTATGCCAGCTCGCTCGAGCAGGGCCGTCTGCAACGGCAACTGCAGCGCCGCCGGTCGTGCTAGACGGCGGCCTGATGGCCACTCATACCTTTTACCTTTTTCTCTTTTCTTTTGTCTTTCTACTTAACGACTACGACCTACTCTTCCATCATCTCGGCGTCCTCAGCATCTTTCCTTTGTCTGTCAAAAAAAATACCGGGGAGCAAATTGCATCATAAAAAGTTTCTTTTCTCTTCTCATCATTCTGATCATCTTTTCGAAGACTCTACTCAAAACCAGCATCTTCACTTCATTTTCAACTTTTATTTCCAACTCTATTTCCAATTCTTTCAACTCAACTTCGACTATTTCAACTTGTTATACCACCAATTTGTTACATCTTTACATCTTTATTTATCATTTCATCTTTGTTTGGGACTGGCATAGGTTAGGGGCACAGGCTTTTCGCTTGTTGCCAATGGGAATTCAACACTTTACTGTTAACGATATCAATGGGCGGGCAAGGCGCAAGGACTTCTACTATTTACTACTTTTCATGTACCACTGCTTTGCTCTGGCTTCCTCATATAGGACATTGGACCTTTTTATTTTTATTTTTATAGTGATTTAGCAACGGCTTCAAGCCAATGGACAATGAGTGTGCAGCAGCCACTCGACCAATACCAATACTTTCTCACATACTATCAATCATTGTCACAAACTACTTGATACTACACACACTCTGACTTGGCACCCAACTACATGCGTATGTATCTTACACTGACTCTGCCTTTTCCTCTGTCCTAGAAATGTGCTCAGATTGACTGGATGGCCCAGATGGCGGCATATGGCCCATATGAGGCGAGCGTGACAACACACTTTTGATTATTATATAACTGCATTATGATATATATTCTTTTAGGCACATTGGCGAGACAAGTACGCCCTGCATGTTCGAGGCACAGAATGAGAGAACGGCAGGGAACCATCAGAACGGTCAGAAAGAACAGTGAGCACAGTGAGAATGTACAATGCACTGCTCACGCCCGATCAGCATCGCCTTTTCACACTCTCCCTGCCAATGCAAGGCTTGACTTGTTGGGCTTTGTAATGTGTTTGCAATTTGTATAAGATGAAGATGCTACTTTTAAAGTGCTGAAAACTCTGTCCAACCCATCCCCTTGCTTCTTTGCGTCTATATTGGCATCTGCTCGATCTTTTCGTCTTCTTTTTTTCTTCTTCAAACAAAGAACATGCGTGAGTCCATGCGTGAATCCATGCAATCCATGCCAATCCAGGCGAGTCCAGGGGATGTGATTTCAGAATTTTCACAACCTCATTTCAATATTATACTCCTGGATCCGTGAAATTCCTGATCCACGTGTGTGTTGGCCTGGCCGTGCGAGTTGGCTGGCATTGAGATCTCTCCTCACTAGGTTCGCTGGGGTGTATTATGTGCGCTGAAACGAAGACATGCTCCACTGGCAGAAGGCGTTTTCTCCCTCAGTGTCCAGGTCCAAGAGTCTTTTCTGTTGCACATTCCTCCCTTGCTGTGCATGGGTTTTTCTTTTCTTTTCTTTTTTTTTTCTTCCGTTTATTCTCTCTTAGAAGTGAGCTGGCACTCCTTGCTTTACTGCAACGCCTTGTTTTTGTTTTATTTTATTCAAAATAAAAATCAATCAAGTCACCACAAAGGTACCTGAAGACAACGAGCAAGACATTGTGGAGAAGCTGGCTGTCCCAATGAGGAATGCTACTTCCAACATCTGGGCAGAGACTTTCAATGTCATCTTTCACTGTGCGGCCAACCGTCCTCTGTACGCCGAGACGCCGTATCCGTTCGGACCTGTGAGATGGAGACAAGACAAAAGCCAGAAGACGCAAGACGAAAGACTCAAGAAAAAAGAGACAAAAGACTGGCCCCGTAGTCCGTCTTCCGCGGGTGGGCTATTGACAGGCCCTTTGAATAAATCAACAAGGTAGGAGGAGCTGCCTTGAACCCATCAGTCCTTCTCCATACCCCGTGCAACTGTCTACAAGTTTTGACCGCTCGTATTCTGTTAATAGCTGGTAGTAAGTACAGTATGGAGTTCGCTTCAGGGCGGCTCACGGGTTTGATTTTCTATGAATCTTTATGTCAATACTAATAATAACTATTGATTTATTTTAGTTAGTCGGGTCTCATAATAGAGTTTGTTTAGCCCCAGGCTTTAAATCATAGACAAAGAACACTGATCATCAGCTCCGGATGAAGAGATGTGAAAATTCCACACCAGAGGCAGAGTTTTATGCTGGACTCTCTCTGTGTTGCATTTCACCAGAACCAACGTAAACACTGAATGCGATCTGATAGCAGCGTGTTGAAGAGCCAGTAGTATATGCCACTTCCTCTCACAGGACAAGGACAGCAAAGCTACGCACACCACCCGCGAGAGATACGATCTACGTTGGGTGTTCCGAGCGGCCGTTGACACCCTCCCAGCATAGCAAGATACATGGCCAGATTCACACTCTGGTGGCGGCATAGCCGGAGCGTTAACATACGTATGGTCTCTCCACTGTCGGTTACCAACAACCGCAACAGCCTGTTGGAATCGAATGCATGAATTGGGCAGACTCTGTGTCTACACGCCTTTGTTTATTATTTATGGCCAATGGTGGCGCAATGCCGTCCTTGTCCGCGGGTCCCAACAGACTATGCCTATTCCCTCTACTTCACAAAACCTAATGCTTATGTTCACTGTTGGCTCTCGTGGAGTCAGGTTCTGATACGTATCCAAGGACATACAGATGTACTTGTAGACATGAACAAAAACGGCACAGGTCACGCTGTCGTAAGGCACTAGACAGTTTCCTGGCGGTAACTCATAACGTAAACAGTCTCGGCGGCGCCTCTCGTATTCTTTGTCTTCTCACTTCTCATCTTCTCACTTCTCACTCCTTTCCTCTCTCCTACCCTCCCCTCACCTCCATCTCCCCATCTCCAACTTGTGTTCTCCGTGTCTGCCACTCTCCATTGCCACCCACCTTTGGTCTGGTTCCCCAGATTTTCATCTGTCCCCTGTCTAGTATCTACATTCTCCGTAGGAAATGTGAGTAGTGTAGATACTAGTCTCGCGAAAAGAGGGGAAAGAGGAGATGAATTACATACAATTTAGATAACTCTGGAGAAATTGGGTATCTTAAAGTCTCCTTGACGGCGTCTCAGCTGTGACCAAACAGCACGGAGCACGCCGCCGTTCCCGGTCAGGTTTGTAAAAATATATATGACAGTCGACCCTCTTCCAAGGCCGGCATGCTGGACCAATCTCGTGATTTCTCGCAAAGCCATCTCGCAATCCATCTCGTAACACAAATGCAGAGACCAGTGAAGTGACGGACAACTGTCTTCACGGTCTTCATCTGCAGGGTCATCAGACACCAGAAACAATGAAATTGCCTCATCCTGACACCAATGCCTCTCGCTATGGCACTAAACAGCAGAAGCTGGTAGAGCAATCAGGTAACTATTACGTTCACATCATGTGCTCATTTCTGACCAAGTTGGCGAATTTCTCTCCAACGCCTTGCCTGGCAGTGCAGCTGCTTTCCCCGCAAAACGCAACCCTGGCACGGGAGAAGCCAAGCCTCGTTCGCCATTGGCGCCCTTCTTTTCTTCTTTCTTCTTCTTTCTTCTTGCTGTCCTTTCTCTCTCCTTTCTCTTCTTTGGCCTTCTTTTTTATTTGCTTTTCTGTTAGGTAATGGACTGTCGTGTCCTATTTCGTAATACCACGACTCCGAAGAGGCAATACTTAATGCTACTGCAAATATGACAAGACGGTCTCGACTTTGACAACAAGAGTAACAAACGAGGTGAGCGAGCTACGACTGGCCGACGGAATAGGCCTAGGCTGAGTGGCGGGAAACGGTCACGGGGAGTTGACGACATGCCGTGATTGCCATGGTCGCAACAAAGAACGAGACTGACAACAGACCAAAAGCTTTTCGAGTTACAAGAACTTACGTCAGCACTTGTTCATACAACTTTCACTTAGTATTTACGGTTGTACAAATTGTTGACGTGGCTGATGATGCAGCCACCGAGACAGAGCATCTGGTTTTTTCTTAATCAAGGTACTTATTGAAACTGCTTTTTCCATTTAACAAGTCACAGCTGGCTGCAATATGCGTAGACACCGGCTGTTTCATATCCAGGCGAGCAGTGAAAACTCTGCTCTGATGATGTTTCTGAAGGGGGATGCACTGTATCTTGATTGAAGACCAAAACCAGTTTGACATCATCGTGCTGATCAGGTAACACTCGACTGCGCAAATGAGGTGTGCTCACGCCGTAGTGTTGAGTCTGGAGCTGTTCTACACTTGGTTGATATAGAGACACCGGCAATTAGGGGTAGGGTACACAGAATAGCGATCAATGCCGGTGCTCAAAAACAATGTCACTAGATGTAGCAGCACGATATCGCTGCCGAGTAGGAGAAGAAACCTTGGCTACCAGCTGTCCACAGTATATGCCAATTTGGTCCTATCGGCAAAGGTGGCCTGTCTATCTGAAGCAGCGAGCGTAAGATAATTGCTATTGATGCTATGGAGATGGCTGAATATGTTGCTGTCTTTTTGATATCAGCCGGGGAGAATCCGCGATATTGAACAGGATCTGACCCACCATTTACAGTATGTCCATCTCGTTAGACAGGGAGGCAACTGAACACCTCGCAGTCCGGTTTTCCATGACTGGCTTGCTACGTATACATCCCAAATCTGCAGCAGCAAGTGAGCCCGTACGTGCAACAGCGGATCTACTGCAGCCCATGTCATCGCCTATGCCTTCCGACCGAGACTGGCAAATGGCAAGAGGGGGCCAATATCGATGCCGGACGTCAGAGAAAGAGAACTCTGCGAGACATGGCCTGTCGTCGTCGGGGTTCATATCAGAGACATACGTAGACGCACAGCAAACGCCCCGTGGATCGTCATCAGGTAACTGCTGCGGCTGAGGGATACAGTGGAAACGACATTGATAGCACTGGGACGTGTGCTCATGTTACATAAAGACATATGAAGAGTTTTCTCTCCGCGTAATTGCATGACTGCACTGGGCTGCTCATCTACGGACTGCCGAGTATCATGCAACCTGACCTGTCAAGTCGGACAGCCCCGTAAGTACATAACAACCTGATCCTGAGGACAGCAACAGAGCAATAGATGTCTACGTATACGCACGGGAGTGCATAGAAAACATACGAGGGGAGAGAAATTGCAGGTCAGGCCAAGTTTGTTCTGCTGTGTTCTGCTGTGTACTGATGTGTTCTGATGCTGATGCCGGTCTTGAAACAGTTGTTGCTGCCTGCTATGGAGCCAAGAATGATGCTGGCCGATGATATGGACTCATGGACTCAGGAGCTGTGAAGTTGTGGACTCGGTGACATATTAACTCATCAGCTCATTGACTCATCGACCTGTTGATTATTGACTACGAATACGTGGAAGCTTCCTGCATTCTGCATTGTTTCTATATCCCGGCTCGAACCTGGTTGTTTCAGTTTCATAGGCAGATGGATCTGGCTAACAGTGGAGGCCTATCTATCTACTCTACGGAGTCTACGGAGTAAAAAGTGCCAGCGTTGCTTTCCGGCCCCGATGTCCACACGCATCCATGCCGTTTCGAGTCGATGGATCCCGCTGATTACTCACGCTGGTGCCACGAATCAAGCTTAATCATCTCGTTTCTAGACCGTGGTGTATTACGTTGTGATTCGATGCGGACAGCATCTCCATAAATTTGGCTTGTTGTTTCTCTTATTATTCGGGTTATCACAGTCTTTCGCCCGCGATGCCTGAACACAGCGTCCGGCTTAGTGGTGCCACTTTGGGTTTCAACCGGCACTGAGATCAAGAGCTCCATTCATTTTAGAATAGAATAGAACTGTTCTTCCTGGCGTGAATGAAATCATTGAGAAGATACCCATCTACAAATCAAAACGTTGAGACAGGGGTGATGAGTGACTGGCTCAGACAAGGCCAAGGCATCAATGCCGTCTCGGCTTCTAGAACAGATCAGCCGTCGTTGACGGGACCTCTAACCGGATAGGGGCATAAGAAAACACTGCGGAGCCTGTGGACGACTTGTATGTGCCTGGTGCTTATGGTACTTATCTACTTGCATGTATTTCTGTCTAGCACTAGCCAGTGAGATATGTTTAGCAACTTATCTCTTATGTACAGTACGTCGTATTTTCGGCGTCCTTTCCCCCAGGTCAGTGTCACACTCGTGTGCTGTTGTTCCTGATTGTTTGCGTTGGTCTGTTTCGAAAGATGAAATCAAATCGCAGAGAAGAGTTTTCACAGTGGCAGTGAGAAAGGCATGACAAGAATGTGTTTACTGGAATATTCAAAGTGCTGTTATTACAAAATGAAAAACATAAGAGATGCCCACACCAGTTGCAAGTTTCAGCAAGTTTCAGCCAGTCAGGACTGCCGAAAGACCAATGGAAACAACGCCACTACCAACCACTACATCTACGCCACGGGAACCGAGTCAGGATGGAACCTGGCTCGGCCATTCATACACCTCGGGGCCGTCCTGTGTTGACTCAATGCTGCTCCTTTATTGCAGGAACCAGATTACTACATGTGCCAGCCACTCATAGTGCACAAGAGACAGACGACCGAATTCCAAGGTGGTTGACGTGTCCGTCCCCGAACCGTCCACTGCTTCCGCATGTAAACTGCGCATGTATACTGTGCATTGCACACTGCAGGGCGTCCTGCCCGAGTCTAGTCGGACTGGGCGCGGCGAGTAGGGACGCGCAGGCAGGGTGGTGCGTAGCGGTAGCATTCTGTACACACTCCCTGACGGTCTCTGAGATTTGGTTGGCTGTGCTTGCTATGAGCTATATAACCTCGGATGATTGCACAAATCGCAGCTACAGGATCGGCCGCTGTACATTTATGCCTGATTGAGGGCCGAGTGCAGTCCAGATGCAAGATATGAGAGCATAAACAGAAAACAGGTATATGAACGAATCATTATGGTATCTCAACTTGGGTCGGCCCTCTATCTAATCATGATATACCATACACTAAAATAGACACATCTTGTTTAGGCGGTTATGCAGATATGAGCTGGTCGAGGCCATCTCCATTTCTGTGCGTATACGAGGCGATGTTGACTATCAACAGCAAAGACCGAGCAATGATGACACGATACCACTCGAATGCTTTCCTTGGATAACCCCACGGCATCTGTTTACATGCTGCCCAATTTTAAGGCCTAGCTTGAATGTGTGCATAACGGTTGCATGCTTGCGAGGAGGAGATTAGAGGATGGAGGATGGAGGATTCTAGAGAGCGGAACAGGAGGAGGATCACGGACAAACGGCAGACATGTGGCACAGCTGTGTTTCGCAAGAAGCTTGGGAGCAGAGAACCAGACAGAAAGGAAGATACAGAGATAGCTCCAGGAATGCGTCCGACTCGCTGAAGCAAGATCCTTGCGCTCTGACAAACCCTGGGATCGAAATCGAAGTCGGTCAACCAAGGTGTGATCGATGACGGAGTATCAGCAATGCTTCGCGGTGAGAGGACAGTAGAGACTAGTGATTGCTCTGTGAATAATGGCGCATTTGTTATTGAAATAAACTTAGAGTGAAAAGGCGGAGGATCAAGGAGGACGAGGAACGGCAGAGGCCGGACAGGTCGGACACTGTCTCTGGGCTATGCCTTGCCACATGTGTTGCCTGGGCCTGTATTACTTTGTACGACAGTGACCGGTGAACGCGGTGCTTTCGACAATCCGTCTTCTCCATTTTGTACCTGTGCCTGTGTCTGTGTGTCTGTGTCTGTGTGTCTGTGTGTCTGAGTGTGTCTGGGTGTGTCTCTCGTGCTCCTGTGCTCCTGTGCCCTTGTGCCCTTGTACTTCTGTGCTGCTGTACTGCTGTGCTCCTGTGTCCCTGTGTCCTTGTGTAGCGTGATAGCTCCGATCGCCATGGATTTGGAGGGTAGAGAGAGACGTGTGTGCGTGCGCGTATGCGGACACGCGCCTGTGAATATACAATGTGTGCGAGAGAGTGTTCATGTTGGGGAGCATCGAAGTACTAATAACTCTACAGAGAAGCATCAGGCTGTGTTAGGGACGACCTGTCTTACTGGGACAGTCGGCAGATGTGTCCGACGACTGACCGTGAATGCCGGCGCTAAATGGATCGCAGAGATGGCATCGAAACAGCAAGTAAGAACTAGACGAGTCGACAAGAAAGCAGAGACGAGGTTGGCGATGCAGAGACCTTTCAAAATCTGCGAGACCTCGCCCCTTTTTGTCCTACTCTGACGGATTGAAAACGCAGATGGTAAAACAGAAATCAAAGACAACGGCAAAAAAGGACGAAATGGACAGAAAAGGCGCAAAAGTGGACTGAGCTTGACGAGCAGCATACAATGTTTGTCACACAATATCCTTTCGATCGCCCCTTTTCAGTTTATATTTTTGTTTACCGTATTTACAGTTGGCAAAATCAGCTGCGTCTGAGCTGGCATCGCGAGAAGAGACAGAGAGGAGACATCACAATGACTAAAGAGGATACCGAGACGTAGGAGGCCCCCTTATCTCGTATGGTCGTCTTTTGACTGCGTCAACCCTCCGGCATGCTGATATGATGGTGTTGCTGTGCTACAAGACCCATCGAAAGAGCCTTTCGTGCTGAGACGAGGACACGAACAAGACGCGGTGATATTTAGGCACTGATGACACCAGGGAGAGTATCGGATGAGGGCAAAGACTTGTGCTTGCCAATGCAAATACATTGTGCTGATCACTCCATTTCTATGTTGAGCAAGTGGGAATCAAAACGCTATGCTCGCACTCTCTTCTTTCTTTTTGCTGACTATTCACAGGACCGATCCTACTGCTGGATGATGAGCTGCTCAAAGCCCTTGGCCAGAGCATCCTCGCCACCGGCAGCCTCAATCTCGTACTCAATGTCGGGTTGCGCCTCGCGGTACAGCACGTCTGCGTCACTGCCCATCTTGAAGTTGTACTCGGCCTCCTCGTCGCTCACAATCTGCTTCTTGATGCCGTTGGCCGCGGCCGCCTCCACCTGCAGCTGGATCGCGCACGACCGGTCTAGCAGGCCAAACAGGAAGCCGGCCTCGTCGACTGTGCTGCCGACAGTGATCAGGCCGTGGTTCATCAGAATGGCACCGCGGTGGGCCGGCTGCAGAGCCTTGGCAATGTTCTGGCCCTCGTCCTCGGCAAACACGATACCGCCGTACTGGGCGTAGACCGCATGAGCATTGTAAAAGGTGCAAACATCCTGGGTGAGCATGTCCAGGGGACGGGCAAAGGCTGCCCAAGCACGGCCCGCCGACGTGTGGGAGTGGCAGACGGCGTGGACGTCGTGGGGCCGGGCCTTGTGTACGGCACGGTGGATCAGATAGCCGGCAGCGTTGGCGGTGCGGCCGGGAACCAGTGGGTGGCCCGAGCCCGCAACAATCTTGCCCGTCTCAATGTCCAGCAGCAGCATGTCGCCAGCGTTGAGCATGCCAAAGTGGCGGCACAAGGGGTTCATCCAGATAAGGCCGGGGAACTCGGGGTCGCGGACAGAGATGTGGCCGCTCATGCCCTCGACAAAGCCCTGACGAGCAAAGTAGCGGAACGTCGCCGCCATGTGGATGAGGATGTGCCGCCGCTCCTCGACAAAGGTAGGGAACTTGGGGATGCCTGTCTGTTAGTGTTTGTCATCATCGTCGTCGTCGTCGTCGTAGTCGTCGTCGTTGTCTTTACATACCGACCAGCAGATCGCCGTGAGAGATGGCACGCATCGGCGTCATCTCCTCCTCCTTCTCGACGGTCTTGGTGACCGTCTGGACAGCAGGGTCCTCGATAGTAGCCGCCGGTGCCATTGTGACAATCTGATGTTTGTTTGCTTGATCTAGAGATCGAGTAAAGACGTCGACGCTGCTGAGATTTGGGTTTGATTTCTGATTCTTGATTCTTGATTTTTGATGCAAGCCACTCAACTCGAATCTATCAAACTTCTACAACACAGAATGAATACGAAAGCAGCACAAAGTATGGGAGCCGAGTAATAGAGATAAGCATGGCCAGGTCTATATAAAAAGTAGTCTGACTCGGCACTTTCCCACGCTGGCTGACTTATATCGCCGCGCCCTATGGGTTTGCGTGCTCCACCGGAGGAAGCCGTCAATAGCCAGCCATTCGACGGCGAGAAACCAGATAGGAAAGTATAGCCTACGCTCCTGCTGCACAGCGCCGAAGCTGAGATAGCAACGCGATAGCGACTGCGGGGGACGCTTAGCGGCCGACTGGCCGGCAACGGAGCCTTTGGTTGGTGAGGGGCCATTATTAGTCATTTTGAGATACACAGTCACGATATAGATCACGTGAAGATACAGCTTATACGATAAGACAAGTCACCCGATAACGCTTATCAATGTACTACGGCTACGCGGACATACCCTTAATCCGCCTCTGGCTTTCCCCTCTATTGGGGAACAGGGGGCGCCTTTCCCCTGAGCAAGGCAAATAGCTCTGCCCGCCAACGGTGAACTTTTTTCTGCGTCTGGAGGCTTCGGCGGGGCCAACTCCTTTTATTTTCGACTGCAGCGAACGCAACTAGGCAAACGCCTATCGGACGAAGCATCAACACTCGGCATCTGCAGCACCCCTAGCTGCAATTTCGACCACACTTCGCTTGCCCACCCCATAGCTGCATTGTCCGTCACCCTTTTTGCAAGCTACCTGTTCTTTTGCTATTCCTTGCCCGAGCAATCTTTCCAACGTCGCCTTTGCCCCCACCACCCTCGACGTCAACACAAAAGAAGCTGTTCCGAGCTTCCTCTAGACACGAACGCGCCACCCCCCTACAACCGCAAAGATGCAGGCCCCCGTTGTGGTGATGAGTATGTAGACCCTCCCCGGTGGACATGTGAAGCTTGCAATAGCTTCATGTGCTTTTGCTACTGCACAACTCTACCGGACAGCTTGCTAACCTCGGCCCCTTTACAGACACCAACGGCGGTGAAAGACAGACTGGGCGCAAAGCTCAGATGTCCAACATCTCTGCCGCCAAGACGTGAGACCTACCGACCTGATCCTGCCCTGACCTATACACTACCGCGGCAACACTTACTAACTATGCGACAGCGTTGCCGATATCATTCGGTCCTGCCTGGGCCCCAAGGCCATGCTCAAGATGCTGCTCGACCCCATGGGCGGCATCGTGCTGACCAACGACGGCCACGCCATCCTGCGAGAGATTGAGGTGTCGCACCCTGCGGCCAAGAGCATGATCGAGCTGAGTCGGACACAGGACGAGGAGGTCGGCGATGGCACCACAACAGTCATTATCCTGGGTATGTTGACAAGGCTGTGACTGGTGTAAACGATATATGAGATACTGGTCTAGTTTGCTGACACTTGCTTTATTTAGCCGGTGAGATCCTCGCACAGGCTCTGCCACAACTCGAGCGCAACATCCACCCCGTGGTCATCATCTCCGCCTTCAAGCGCGCGCTCAAGGACGCCCTCGAAATCATCGAAGACATTTCCCTCCCCATTGACGTCAACGACGACAAGGCCATGTACAGCCTGATCAACTCTTCGATCGGCACCAAGTTTGTTTCTCGGTGGTCGACGCTCATGTGCGACCTCGCCCTCAAGGCTGTGCGCACAGTTGTCTGGGACATTGGCAGTGGCGGCCGGCCCGAAGTCGACATCAAGCGCTACGCACGTGTCGAGAAGGTTCCTGGTGGCGAGATCGAGGACAGCTGCGTGCTCGACGGTGTCATGCTCAACAAGGACATTACACATCCCAAGATGCGCCGGAAGATTGAGAACCCCCGCATCGTGCTGCTCGACTGCCCCCTCGAGTACAAGAAGGGCGAGTCGCAGACAAACATCGAGGTCAGCAAGGAGGAGGACTGGAACCGTATATTGCAGATCGAGGAGGAGCAGGTCAAGGCCATGTGCGACGCCGTCCTCGCCGTGAAGCCCGACATTGTCATCACAGAGAAGGGTGTCTCCGACCTCGCACAGCACTACCTGCTCAAGGCCAACATCACCGCCCTGCGCCGTGTCCGCAAGACCGACAACAACAGAATAGCACGCGCCACCGGTGCCACCATTGTCAACCGGGTCGAGGATATCGTCGAGAGCGATGTCGGCACCAAGTGCGGCCTGTTTGAGATTGAGAAGATTGGCGACGAGTACTTCACCTTCCTCACCAAGTGCAAGGACCCCAAGGCCTGCACCATCCTGCTGCGCGGCCCCTCCAAGGATGTCCTGAACGAGATCGAGCGCAACCTGCAGGACGCCATGGGCGTTGCCCGCAACGTCATGTTCAACCCCCGCCTGTCACCGGGTGGTGGTGCCACTGAGATGGCCGTGTCTGTGCGGTTAGCCCAGCTGGCCAAGAACGTCGAGGGTGTGCAGCAGTGGCCGTACAAGGCTGTTGCCGATGCGCTCGAGGTCATTCCCCGCACACTGATCCAGAACGCCGGTCAGAGCCCCGTCCGTGTCATCACGGACTTGCGCGCAAAACACGCCGAGGGCAAGGGCACTTGGGGCATCAACGGCGATGCCGGCACGCTGGCCGACATGAACGACTACGGTGTGTGGGAGCCCGAGGCTATCAAGGTGCAGAGCATCAAGACCGCAATTGAGGTACGTATCTCCCCTATACTTGATGTCTATATCCATATGCCATTTAGCATTCACTAACATCACAGGCGGCTTGCCTTCTGCTGAGAGTCGACGACATCTGCAGTGCCAAGAAGGCACAACCGGGTGTCGGCACTGGTGGTGGTGACGAGTAAGCAAACAAAATATCACGCTTCGGTTTTTGCAATGGGGGATACTTTATAAAACTCTGTATAGAAACGATCTTTGATCTTGAAATGGGACGTGTTAGTTGATAATGATCTTTTTTATTCTATTTTTCGTCTGAAGCAGCACATGGTTTATATGGTGTACGATGGTATATGGCATATGGTATACGGTACATGGTACGTGGCGATGCGAGAGGATGGGAGAAACGACGCCAAGACACAGAACGAATGCTCGGACTGGTTGTAAAAAAAAGCAAAATGTAAAATAGGGAAAACAAAAGACACAGCAATTAAGCATGGCCAGCGGGAATTAAATATATGTTTCGTTAGAAGGATACGCCCCCGCGTAGAGGCTATCCTTGTGGTATTAATATTCTATTTGTAGTGTGCTATCAAGACATATATTGGTCCTGGGCTGGGCCGTAGCGTATTTAGACGACGTTGGCGCAAATCCAAAAGCGAGTAGCCATCTGATCTGCCCTCCTCTGGTAGTATACATCTTTGCTGCGCGCCGCTGGCTGTATGCTTGCGCCTCGTGCCCAAGGGAGAGGACTGTCTCATGGTGTGCTTTCTGCGGGTATATAGAAAGGCAGTGTGGTGTTTCCTTCTGAGCTCGATCTTGGCCAGTTCAGTCGTCGTCATCCTGAATCAAGAGGCCGGGCCCCTCCGCGACTGGCATGGGCTCCTGGGCCTTTGTCTTGTGGCCGCCGACGCCGTTTGTCTTTGCTGAGGGCGCGGCGCCATCGTTGTCTTTGTCGTCGTCGCTGTCTTCGGGACGCGATATGACGGGTTTTGATGGTGCTCTCGCAGCCCCTGCTGTGGCTGGTTCTGCTGCTGATTCTGCGGCCCCTGACCCGGGAGTTGAGGCCGGAGACAAGGCGCCAGCGCCGCCCTTTTTTCCCTTGGCTTTTCGCGCCTTTGCCTTTTCGCGCTTCTCGCGGTTGCGCCTTGTCTTCTCGTCGTCGCGCGTCTCGCGCTCCTCCTTTGCCTTTACAAAGTCGATGCTGTTTTTGTCTTTTTCTGCCTCCTCCTCTAGCTGTCTCAGCCGTGCGTACTCGCGCCGCCGGCTTGCCTTGTATACGTGGAACTCGCCACTGCCTGCGCCGGAACTCGAGCCTTGGACGTTGGATATGATCTCGGGCGTTCCGGCGCCGGCAGAGTCGCGGAGGCGAGCAACGTCGGCAGAGATGGGGACTTTGATGTGCTGGTCGGGTTTGGAGAAGAGCGCATCGAGCCCGGCAGCCTGGGCAGACACGGGTGTGAGGGCGCGCTTCTTGACGGGCCGCTTAGAGCGCCGATCAGCAGACGTCGGGATGGATTCTGGGCCTTCGCCGGACATTGTGGTGTTCTGTCGAGTTCGCTGTAGTATCGAGAGTATCGAGGGATGGCGTAATCGGTGTGGTTTTTGTCAGGGTATCGTGCTGGGTATCATTAATCTGGTTTGCGCTGGGAAACAAAGAGGACGTCGAAAGAAATGGAGGCTAAGTTCTGGTGATGCGAAAGTAGGCTACAGAGCTCGCATTACAGCACACGTGATCGCCTGTAAGCTTCGCGTTCGACCTCTGCAGCGGGCTATATCGAAGAGCGCTCCACACTAGCACTCCTGCTGAAAGTCAAGTGCATCGAGTGTGTCTTCTTTTCTGATTTAACAAATGATAATAAATAGTAGAGGCTCCGTTGAATACCGTGACCGAGCGGTGTACTGTGTACACAAGCCCCTACATTATTATATGAGCTGTGCGAGCTATGCAGCGTAGTTGCTACTATATTGGGTGCAGTCCGAAAACGCACTCTGATTGGTCTGTTTGCCTTCAAGAAAAAGCTCAGATATAGGAACGACCACTCTTTGGCGATTCCACCCTATACCCTGAGCTCACCAAACAGGCCTCCTTCTACCAGCAAACAATGTCGAGTGCTGTGTCCAGCGCCGAGCTGGTCAAGGCATACCGCCAGCTGTACCGCAGCGGCCTGCGCGCTGTCCAGTACTCCAAGCCAGCCCGGTTTGTTCTGCGAGACCAGCTCCGCGCCGCTTTCCGGGGCCAGCGGACAAGACTCACCAGCGAGGCCAATAACTCAGCCACGCCCAAGTTCGATGCCGAGGCTGTAAGGCGCACGGTCTGGTTCTTTAATGCAGCAGCCGCATCGCGCGAAACTGAGCACCATGTCGTCCAGAACCTGCTCACCACCGCCTTCTTCCGCCGTCGCCGTGCGGAGCGGAGCCAGCCGTCGTGGTCTTTGGTCCAACAGGCGAGCAAGTCTAAAATCACAGAGTGTGTTCTTTCTCTCCTTCAAATACGATACAAATACGATGTGTTCCCATCTAACAGATTACCAGAACGGATATTTCAAAGACTGCATACGATCATTATGATGCGACGGTGCAGAAGCTCAACGAGACGATGGGCTTGTGCCTGAGGTGAAGCGGACGAGCGAGCGGATGAAAGGCAGACGTCGTTCACGACTGCTCCTTGCACGCCCGGTTTTCGATACGCAGTGGAAGTTTGAACATTCTCCCCTCATGTATCAGGCTACGCCCCGGGCCGCGGCCTTTGATGCTCACATCCCACTATATGCTCGGTCTATGCACCTGGCCTGTGTTGAGATACACCAGCTCGAGCAGCGCGCTGGCCGGCTCGTGAAATACGTACGATATGTGCGCTATGCTGTACGATGGTAATACACACGGTCCACGGCGTCAGTCATGAGAGTGTGTCCCTAGCTACTTCGGTACGGATACAAGACTTCTATGGTGGCTCGATGGGACTTCCATATGTACGATACGGCATGATATGAGCACGGGACACAGCTCCAATGGCTAGACCCAATGATTAGCCCTGATGGCCAAACCCGACATACTCTGTACATAATACAAGCATCAGACTCTAAACCAAACCCAACCAAGATATAAACTCTGTTCCTGCTGACTAATCGGGCATCGGACCACGGCTTCGCTTCCGACAATGTGATGCTACACATCAGCTCATGGCCAACACCCACCTACAGCAAGGTAGCAGCGACCATGGCAGTGTATACACCACATGCACTCTCACATGCAAGTTGATTTGCATGATGGATGGGTAGTATATGGGGTACACATAGGCCGCAGTGATTGGAGGGCAGCTTCTGCAGGCCAGAAGAGAATGGTGGATGACGTCGGCTGGCAGTGAGTTGCAGGAGGAAGAGACTAGAGCATTGGCGCGTGTGCGAGAGGGGAAACAATTGATCTCGGCAGCTATCACGTAGAGGACAACTGGGCTTGCTAATACAAGCGGAAAGTATGCAAGTAAAGTGACAGACGGTGATACTAGGTGTATGTAAGATATAATAACGACAACAGTGGTAGCTGGCATCGAATACGTGAAGAGCCACTGATCCGGGGAACTAATTACCTCCCCGTTCGCGCTCGGTAGTTGCTCGGTTCACCCTCCTCCCAGAGGAAGAAGCCTGTGTATTGGCGGTCTCGACCATTCTGGCGGTATACTAAGAAATAGTAAAATAACAACCATCTGCTATAACTAAAACTCACATAATCAAAGTCACTGTTTGCACCTTCATTGCAGCTGTCCCTTTCTTCGACGATAGCCCCGCAAAGCCTGTCTTCTGGCCGCCCCCAGATATGTGCACTCCCCCTAACAGCTGCTGTCCACCAATCATACTGTCAATCCCGTATTTGTCGTTTCTCTCTATTAGCAAGGGCAGTAGAGTAGCCCCAAGCTCCATCCTCTTCATTCGCACACGTCACCTCTGGCTGCTGTATGCTATTGCTTGCGCGCATCTCTCACCAAGCGTCTACAGCTTCAACGCGCCTCCCTTAACGCAACGCCTTCCAACACAATTGGTCACGGCACTTCAGCCCGGCCCTGCCTTCCGCCCCAGATAAGGCCTGGCCCACCCCACCGCCAATCTATCACCCGACCCTTTGGTTCTACGGCTTCCTCGCACCTCTACGCCCTAACGTGTCTAGCAGCTCCCCGACCTATACCTGCTACTTCCTATGCGCCGTCTTGCAATTGGGCTTGCGACTCTGCCCCTCGACTACGTTGAACCCCTTGTATACGACGCATGACAAGCGACACGAACGCGCGCGCCGAGCCCACCTCTGCTCTTGCCATTGATCGTGTTTGACACCTCGATTTAGCACCGCGTTCTAATCGTGCCTCTCTGTCGCATCACCCGAGCCCTCTACACCAGACAAACGGCGACACAACGGCTGCATCGCTATACGCCAAGCAAACTGCTCGACTGACGAGCTTGGACAAACACCTGGGATCCGTTGTCGCTTGACGGCCCCGCAAGAGGGCCCTTCTAGCCAATTGGTCTTACAGACGCGGTCCCAGTTCAGCATTCTCAAATCTATCCGACCAGCAGCCACCACGGCCTGCTTTCTCTTCTCACGGCCTCTCCCGAGGCCCTCTCCCGGCACAGAGCATGACTGCCGACCCTTCCCGACCTCACGATGACACCAAGGTCGCATCCGACACCCCCAAGATGCCTCCACCACAAGGCGACAACAAGAATGGCGGCGGCAAAGGCGATAGCGGCAGCGACAGCAAAACAGGCTCTTCTACAGCCATGACCTCCAGCAGCCCGTTAGGGTCAGGATACGACCTGCAGCATCACCTAGCACAGCCATGGGTACGAAAGTATCGCACGACAATCAGTGCTGGCTTGTCCAGTGTCGTCAGCACAGCATGCGCGTTCCCGCTCGACAGCATGAAGACGCGGATGCAGACGTACAAATACGCGGGCTTTATGGACTGTCTGCGGCAAACATACCAGAACGAAGGCCTAGCTGGCTTTTTCCGGGGCGTCACGGCTCCGATGGCGAGCGTGACGGTTGTGCGGACAATCTCTTTTACTATCTATCAAAGAGCCAAGTACGCCTACTCGGACTGGATCGACAAGAACCTCGGCTACAACGTCGTCAACCATGCCTATACGCCGGGCACATACCCCAATCTATGGACGATCTCCTGCTTCGGTGCGGCCGGTGCCACAGCAGGCTCGTGTATAACAGTTATCGCCTGTACGTCCAGCTCGACCAGATGGGATTTGCGCTGAGAACGATTGCTAATGCGTGTAGGTCCCTTTGAGTTGACGAAAATCAGCGCGCAGGTGGCCGTGCTGCTGAATAAGAAAACGCAGCTCGACCCCAAGATGCAGGAGGTTGCGTCGTCGTACCAGAACAAGGGCACACTCAAGACAATGGCCAACATTGTGCACCACCGCGGCATTACCGGCCTGTACACCGGCTACAGCCTACATCTATGTGAGCCCCCTTGATGGTTTTGATGGGAGCCATGAACGAACACTAATATTATCTACAGTACGCGATACGCTGGGCACAGGCTTGTATTTTATGACATACGAGAGCAGCAAACAGCTGCTTACAACGTTTACCGGCGACTCGGCACAGTCCAATACGGTACCCGTGTTTATAGCCGGCGGGCTGTGCGGCGTTGTTTCGTGGTCCCTGATCTGTGAGTAGGGTTGAGAAGGACAACAGGCCTGGCAGAGCACGCACTAACATGGAGTAGACCCTATTGATTCGGCCAAGAGCATATACCAGCGAAACTGTCTCCTGCACTCCAAGGAAGAAAAAGTAGCGCCGGTTAAGATCCAGTTCTTCCGGCAGCACATGTACCGGGGTCTCGGTGTGTCGATGGCACGGTCTTGCCTGCTGAATGCCATATTCTTCTCGTCCTTTGAGTTCTGGAAGAAGTATCTCGGCGACGGAGAGAAGGACAAGGACAGCGACAGGGGCTGAGGCTGAGGCGGGCACTTTCTCTTATGATACGATTTGCTTCATCATGTGCGTTTGTCATTGTTTCGGCGTTTCCTGGCATCATTCCTGGCATATGTTCAGCCTTGTTTTATGAGTATTGTAATGTTTTTCTCTGTTTTTAGATGGCTTCAGTATTAGCTTAAATATTAGTTGAAGGCGACGTTGGAGCTACAGTCCGATGTTGCACTGCTCCAGGTTTTGTACGTCACACCAAAGATAGCCAATCACAGCACTTGTATATCAACAAAAAGCATGGAAAATATGATGGCGATACAGTGGAGACAGCTACTAGACAGGCCCGTGCTACTGGCCCGCACGCTCGCCGGAGAAGAGTGGCGGTAATCCTCGGCCCTAAAAGGATTTACTAGAGGGCCAGGACCCCAATGTGTATTTCTAATCGAGAACTTTCTACGTCAGTCATCTGTGAACTAGAACAACTTCCTCTTCACTTGGACTTTTCCTCACTTTATCTTCTTCATACGACCCTCTCAGCAACAGCACGATTGACGTTACCCTTGACTCTACCTACATTCTCTCATTCTGACTTACTCTACACACACACAAGATGAGCAAGTCCAGCCTCGCGCGCATCGCGACGTCGGCATCGCGCCCGGCCATCTGCCGCCGAGCCCCTCGGGTCGCATTCGCCTCTCTCCCAACAACCGCCTCTCCCTCGTCTACCGCCCGCTCATATCACATCTCTTCTGCGTCGCGGCCGCGGTTATCGACATTGACGCAGACACAAGCACAGCCCTGGTGGTCGCTGGCGGGCAAGGACGCCGTCGCGGGCCGGCGGTCCATCTTTATCCAGACCGAAAACACCCCCAACACCGATGCGCTCAAGTTCCTGCCCAACCACCCGGTGCTGCCCGAGGGCGTGTCGGTGCCGTACATTGAATACCTCAACCCGCGCGCCACGATTGCGCCGCCGTACCCGTCGCCGCTCGCGGCCCAGCTGATGAACGTCGACGGCGTCACGGCCGTGTTCTACGGCAGCGACTTTATCACCGTCACAAAGGCGCCCGATGCCAACTGGGCACACATCCGGCCCGAGGTGTTTTCGTTGATCACCGAGACCATCACGTCGGGCCAGCAGATTGTCAAGTCGGAGCCGGCGTCGGTGTCAGCATCGTCCGACAGCGCAAGCGGCCCGCCAGCCGAGGTTGACAGCCTGCAGTACGACGAAAACGACAGCGAGGTGGTGGGCATGATCAAGGAGCTGCTGGAGACACGGATCCGGCCGGCGATCCAGGAGGACGGCGGCGACATTGAGTTCCGGGGCTTTGAGGGCGGGCACGTGTACCTGAAGCTGCGGGGTGCCTGCCGGACGTGCGACTCGAGCACGGTGACGCTCAAGAGCGGCATCGAGGGCATGCTGATGCACTACATTGAGGAAGTGCAGGGCGTGACGCAGGTGCTGGACCAGGAGGAGGAGATTGCGCTGTCCGAGTTTGCCAAGTTTGAGGAGAAGCTGAAGCACCAAAAGGGTGCAGAGGCAACAGCATAAGCTGCTTGCTGAACTGTCTTTTGTCTCAGCAGGAGCTGCTTCAACTCAAGGTCCTCTTGTTTTTCAGTCTTTTGCTTTCTTACGTTGCCTTTTCTTTCTACAACATTGGTGTTACAGAGGCGTGCATGGACGAGATAACGTTTTGTTTTTATCTGGGACTGGGACTGCTTAATATACTATCTATTGCTTGCTGTTTTCTTTACATTATTCTAGAGACTGAACCTCCAGTACTCATGACACAAATGAAGACAAATATGTACACACACTGAACAGGATAATATAGTCCATGATGACGTAGTGGCGGAAGTAGAGCACGAGGCTTGGTATACCGCAAGTCATAAGAACCTGGACGATAGCGAATCCCTCTTCCTGATCTGTGCTCTGCCTTGTCAACAGTGCTCTTTGGCTCCCTGTCCCTTGAAGAGTGAGAGGATATTGCTAATGCGGTCCTACGTATGCCGCCGAGGCACATGACCATGATGCATTTCGTCTGCACAAGGCCGAGAATGGACTTGTTTATGAAGCCACGACGAGCGAGAGAGTGTGTCCAAACCTTGCTATCGCTGGCATACTGTCCTTGCCTTCTCCTCAATACTGCCGCCCGAGTCGCTTGGATCCAGAACGCTCGGACCGTTGATAGCTTCGGCCTATGGTGCCGTTTACCCCATGCCGTGTTTTATATAGAATACATCAACCCTGCTCACTCACTTATCTTCTCTTGCTCCCTCAGCCTATCCTCCCGGAATGCGGGGAATCTTTTCAGACAGATCCGACGTGATTAGTCTATCAATGAGTAATTTATCAATATATCGATGCAATGATGTCTCTTCGACAATTCGATAAATGCGATCACGCGGGCCACCTGTTCACCCTCCCACCAGGCCAGCCACCCGATATGACGCATCACTTCTTGGACGGTCCTATTGTATATGAGGCAAGTATATGTATGCGCGTGTGTTATTGTGTTAGCCAACGACGCCCTGTTGTATTTAGAACTAGTCGTCTTTGGATGATCATTGTCGCTGCTGTCTGCGGCGGGGAATACGGTATGACCCATGACAGCCCCTCTTTCCTGGTTCACTGTCTCACCCGGGGCTCCTTCCACTCGTTTTTCCACTTCTCCAGAGGACCAAGACAGCAAAAACCTGGGGAAGCCAGGCTTTGAAAGCAGAGGAGCGAGAGACGCAAAGCCCCTCCTTCGCATACACACACCCTCGCCTTGTGGCCAGCACTATGCACGGGATATAGTGTGCCGGGGCAGACCCGTGCATAGTACTCGATATATTATGTTAGATAAGCAGCGCTTTGATTGTGGCAATGTCCAGTTGTACATAGTTGGACTTATCGGGAAAGAGCGACTGTCTAAGCAGCAGACGAACCCTGCCACATTGGGTAGATTGATTGAGAACAGGGTGATTATGTAACAGGGCTGTCCCATTTCTTCGGCATGTCTTTGCCATTCTCTACCTACATTTTTCTTTACTGGTTGTATGTACTCATGCTTGTGTATATTGTTTATTGGGTGATGGGCGAGTTCAGCTTTAGCGCGCCTGGAAGTCGCATAGAGCGTACTAGGGCCGTAGGGGTACAAGATGAGCTAGCCTATATAGATGCACCTGATGGACTCGCGACAGTTGTCATCGACAGACAGACAAGGAGCGTTGTGGCCGGTGGTGGCATAGTTTGTATCTTGCTTGCGCGGCGCATTCGATGCATGCATCGCGTCACAGAGTGCATCTGAGAGGCCTCTCAGCGAAGCGATGCCCTGCCAGGGCTCCCACCCTAGTCCATGTACGCAAGCCTCGCGCAGCGGGCGAATCACGAGCTGTAGATGCACCATGGCCATCGCACGCTGTACCTTTGAATGGGGTGGTGGTAAACGAAATGAATGATAAAACATGCAGACAGTATGAGCCTGACCAATGCCAGGGCTCATCGTCAATGTCGTTTGGGTGAGCATGCTTGACCCTTGTCCTCTGGCATCGAAGCGCCGCCAATTTGGCTCCTTTTTCAGCCTGTGCAGACAGCCAATAGAGAGTGCAATCGTACATTGTCCGAGCCTCGATCAGGTGTGAATATGACAAAAGACAAAAGACAAAAGACAAAAGACAAAAGACAAAAGACAAAAGACAAAAGACAAAAGACAAAAAAAAAAAACAGGAGATAAAGACCAGACAGGGTGGTCTTATTTTGGCCCTCGCCGACGCTCTTCTGCCTTGGCCCCTTTCTCTGTCTGCAATCCTCCTTTTATGCACGTCACCAAAGGAACTAATAGAAGACACATTGCTTTGTTAGTGCAGCCACCCCTGTCTGCTCCCGCAGCAGTAGTATTGGCGGAGTTTCGAAGCGGGAGAGGTATCCGAGGCAAGGAAGGTGACGAGAGCTCACGGGTGGTTTGATATATATTCAGATATTCAGATATTCAGATATTCAGATATTCAGATATTCAGATATTCAGATATTCAGATATTCAGATATTCAGATATTCAGATATTCAGATATTCCCGGTCGTCTTAATCTTTTGGTCTTCTTAATCTTCTTGATCTTCTTGAAACAAACCCCCCGCTCACATCGGCCTATTTTGTGCGTGCTATGCTATGCCGTTGCGTTTATAAATTATTAGTATTATTTTTGTATTGCTAATTAACAATGCTGGAGCTGCATGCACGCTGCTGCACTTCGGGCAGACCAACTGGCCTGTCACAAGGTCCCTTTGCGTGCGTTCGTGCCCGCCTCTTCCCCACAGATGCACCCCCCTGCTTTTTCTCGTCTCTCCCTGTTGTCTCGGCGCCGTACCTTGGACTCCTCTTTCTCCTCTCGAGCACCTTGCTCTTCCTATTGTTCGTGGTAGCCTCCAGACGTCCTCTTTCTATCCTCAAGCCTCACCTGTATCCTCGCCTCGCCTCGTCGTCTCGCCCCATCGTCTCGTATCAGTCTTCCTTCTGTAGCCTAGTCTCATCAACCTGCTAAGTCCATGATAGACAGTCTCAGTCGCAGGGTATCCACGTGCATTGTCTGATATTTCCAACAGTCCGAAACAGATTCACTGCTGAATATTCTGTCCGTCCAGAGAGTGCCGGTACTATTTTCCAATATCTCATGATAGCTGCATTTCAGAGAGACCCTTGCCGCGCTCAACTGCAGCCCGGCTTGCATTCCGTATTCTCCCCCTGTTGTAGTTCTTCAATCCTTCCTCCTTAGAGTCTTCTTGCAAGTCACCCGTTTTCCTTCCGTGCTGTTTTTATCTTTGCTGTTCTTCTCATTCGTCTGCCATTCCTTTTCTCTCTACTCTATTCAACGTACTATTCTGCATATATACCGTACACTCTCTTCTTCTACCCCTACACCCTGACTACTCTTCACTCTACCTACACCCTACATCCACTCGACACCCTACACCCTACCCTACACCCTACACCCTACTCTCACTCTCTCCATCCACGCCAATTGAAGCTTCCGTCAGCTCACCCACACATGACCTCGCCCAAACCTGTCCTGGTCTATGTATGCTCTTTTAAAAGTACTTTACCTGATCACTCGCTCCTTTCTCTTTTTCCTCTATCCTCCCCACAATAATATCTTACATACACCTTGGGCGACATCGATCCTTTGGACAACCACGATCTTGCACCCTCAACTCACTCTCGGCTCTCTAAGCATAGCTCTCTGGCTCTCTGGCTCTCTGGCTCTCTGGTCTCTGGCTCTCTCTATTCCTCTCTGGCTCTCTCTATCCCTCTTTGACTCCCTCTACCTCTCTACCCCCCTCTCTCTATCTCCATCTCCGACTGTTGTCCTCGTTTTTCTTCTTTCGCCATATGCAGAGCCGCCTCGCCGCTTCGCCGTTTCGCCGTTCCTTGCTGATTCAACTACATTAGACCCGGCCCCGTCTCCAGGTGAGCACTGCATCTCCACATTTTTGGCTCGCGCCTAGTCTGCCATCTCGTCTCTCTCTGTCGTCTCGTCTTTCTTCTTTCCTGTCACTGCTTCCTTTCATCGCGTCTTCTGCCATCGTACCGCCCGTGCCCTCATTTCCTTTCATGCACGCTACCACGAGCTCCTCTAGCTCTGTAGCTGTATCCCGTCTCTCCCTAGTTGCCTGACGCATTACTGCCATCTGTCTTTTGTCTACTTTTGCTCTTTGCTTTTTGCTTTTTGCTTTTTGCTCACGCTGCTTACTTTCGCTCTTCGCAAGACTGCCCCTTCACCTCCATCCTCTGTCTCTTCTTCGCCTGCTGCCTCCTCTGTCCCTTCTCCTCGCATCTCTCTCTCTCTGCTCCTGTGCTGCTGTATGTATACCGATTTCCCCGCCTTTCTCTTTGTTTTCTCCCTGCCCTTCTCCTCACTCTTCACCGCCGAATCTGTTGGGCTCTCCCACCCATCCAATCTCAATCTCAATCTCAATCTCAGTCGTCTCTGTCTCTGTCTCTGTCCTGTACCAGTCAGCCAGTCTCTCAGTCTCTCAATGCCTGTTTCTTGCCTCTCTCCCTCATAGTACCCACTCACCTGACTCTCCTGTGGCTATTCGCTACACACTTGCCTGAACTTGCCTTCCATTGCCATCACGCACTCTTCCACCCTGCCACCCACTTATACATCTTCATAAACCCACTCCCTGTCCACCTCCCACACCCACGCACCATCCCACATCCTACTCCGACTTGCTCGAACATCCCATGCCCTGGCCGCGCTACTACGACATACACACAGACTGCTCCCACCTGCATAATTCTTTCTCTGCTCCCTAGTCTGCTTTGGTCGTTCACAAGGCATGCTCTCCGCACGGCGTCACGAGGCTAACCAATCGTATCCAGGTCGCGTCCACTCGCCACTTCTCCCATAATTTCCCCGTTCTGTCTTTCATCTTTGTCGTTGTCTGCTGTTGCTACTGTTTCTCGTTTTCTGTCTTCTGTTCTCTGTCTTCTGTCTTCGGTCTTCTGTTCTCTGTTCTTGTGTTTTGTTTCAGTGCTCTGTCTCTATGCTCTCTTTCTCCTTCCCTCTTCCTCTATATCGCTTTTTCTACTTCTCTCCCTCTGCTCTGTCTCAACTCTTCGCTCTATTTCTCCTCTTCTTTTCTTTTTCTTTTTCTTTTCCTTGTTCTCTTTCTCTACTTCTCTCCTTGAACCCTCGTTGTTTCTCCTCGCTACCCTTCCCCTCTTGGCTTAACGGGTGCATATCTGATCTCTCTCTGCATTCTTCTTTCAACTTAACCTCAACCTCAACCTCAACCCCAATCCATCATCCAGCTCCCATGATCATCACCCCCCTCAGGCGTATTTGACTCGGTCTGCACAAGACCGATAGTAAGATACTTGCGCCAGCCGTCGTTCTTCGTTCTTTCCTCTTTAGTCCTTGCCTCGATCGCCGTCCTTTCGTTCTTTCCAACCTGGGCGCTACTGTAAGCATACACGAACTAGACGACTAGACCCCAACGGTCATCTGCCCTTTGCCTCACGTGCTGCTTTTCATCGACTCCTCTTCTTCCTCATCTCTTCCGTCTCCAATCCTCAAAACTCTCGACTCGCACGACTCCTTTCTCTCTGGCTGCGCGACTCTCGACACGCGCATATACTCGCATATACTCGCGAACACTCCCCATTCTCCACTGCACCTGTCGTTTCAGACTCGGGAGACCGCAGCGCTGTATCACGCCACAGTTTGCGCCTGCCCATCATCATCCTCGTCGTCCTCGTCGCCTTCATCGCGATCATCACCCTCGTCGCCCTCATCGCCCTCATCGCCTTTACCATCCTCGCCCCTGTCGCTGACCGTTGAAACCCAGACCACCGCTGCACCGTTCTCGGCCAGCTTCTGAGCTACCAGCGCTGCGCTAACTCCAGCTTCGCAAAGCTCCTAGCAACGTCCGGCACTAAGACACTTCAACACTAAGACACCAATTAACACTTCCAACTCGCTGTATCCTCGCCACTGCCTCCGCATTGCTCTCTAGCCCCGGCCACCCCCTCTTTTGACCTCACAGCTCTTGAATGCGGCGCAGACTGTGATCCTTCGTTTGTTTCGTCTTTGCTTCTTTGCTTCTTTGCTTCTTTGCTTCTTTGCCTATTTTCTTCTTTGCTTCCTTCTTCTTTTTTCCTACTATTCTTCTTTTAACTCGCTCTTCCGCTTCGCACTCCGTCCGCACACCTTTCCATCGCCATCACCATCTCCCGATCGTGGTGATGAGCGCTACATTCAAGCCTGGCCCACCCCTTAAACAGGGCCACAGCGGCCTCTCTGCTGCTGCTCCAGGTAGCCAGGCCATTCTGCTCGACAAGTTCAACCGCCGGTCGACCCCCGACTCTGAAGCTCTCGCTAGCTCGGATGACGAGGTCGACTTGAGTGGCCGTTTTGAAGCCCCTGCGACTACTGCTGCTGCTGCGGCTGCTGCTACCACACCCTCGGCCGCGCCCACCCCCACTCCACAAGGTCAGCCACACAAACCCGTCCGGCGCGCGTCCTGGCTCAACGACACAAGCCAGCCCTCTGTCCGACCACGGAACGACTCCTTTGCCAGCTCCTCCATGTCGCCCACCGCCTCTCACCCAAACACGCCGTCCATCGACGCTACCACTGGATCTGGCATTCCGACTAGCGCCGCCGCATCTGGAACTCAAAACACCTGGGGTGCTCATGCCACCTCCCCGGCCGCCGTTCTCAACCGTGGCCCCACGGCCTTTCACTGGGGCTCAACTTCCAGCATGTGGAATACCTCCGACCGCAAGGAGCACACCTCGAGACGGTCCGATGTTCTGCCCTCACCCACGTCGGCGATCCCACCCGGCTCCAGTGGCGGCTCGTTTTTCGGCTCCGACTCGTTTGCCGCCCAGACGTCACCGGCCTCGCGCGATGGGCTCGCCTCAGCTACTTCTCAGATCCCGTTTGCCATCCCCTTGCACCCGACACCAAAGACATATCGCTCTCAGTCCTACTCTGTCGGCCAGCTCGAGCCTGACTCTCCATTCACGAGCCCAGCTGCAGCTGCTGGTCTTACATCCGCTACTGGCGGCGCTTCGCTGATTGGTTCGCGCACGCGGCCGATTGCCGGTCTGCAACACCGCCCGTCGCGGCCCAGCATGCTCAGTGAAATGTCTAGCGACGGTGGCCTTCTCGGCAAAGTCAGGGAAGTTGAAGACGACGGCGACGACGAAGACGAGGTATCCGGCAATGACTCGCTCCCAGGCAGCCAGCGCAGCCAGCACAGCCAGCACAATCAGCCTAATCAGCACTTTCAGCAAACCCAGCAAGCCCAACAAAGCCAGCAAAATCTGCACCTCTCGGCCGAGGCCAAGACGATCGAAATGCTCACTCGTGAAAATGCGCTCCTACGCCAGCAGGCCGTGAGCCAGCAGTACCACAACGTGCGCATCCGGCCCCGCGCATCCACTGCTGCTGCCTACCGCCTAGATAATAGCTACGGATTGCAGGACTCCGTCCCTGCAGAGGTGTCCGACTATGCCATTGACGAGCTGGATGAGATCAACGATGGCGAGCTTGCTGCTATCGCCGGTAACCAGCGCGTAGCCACGCGCAGGATGAGCGAGTTTGCCGCTGTCGGTTCTTTCCGCTCGCCCTACTCGGTTGAGAACCGCAAGCTCGAGAATGTCAAAAAGGCGTCATGGCAGAGCTCCCCTGCCGGCGGCCTTTCCGACATATCTCCGAGTCGTCGCCATTCGTTTGCTGATGTTCCGACCCGTCAGGCTTCCATCAGCTCCATCAGCGAGGTCGTCCTTGCCCACGATGGCAGTGCACAAGATGCACAGTCGTCCGCTGCCGATTTTTCTTTCCCGTATGGCGATCCTCACAGCTTTGCATCTCGTCAAGCCGCCGCCGCTGCCGGCCAGTCCCTCTATGCCAACGGGGCCGCACAGACCAGCACACAACAGCTTTTACAGCAGCAGCAGCAGCAGCACCAACAACAACAGTATGGCGCAAGCGCATACCCGTCTGCGTATGGTGTCCACTCGCCGGTTTTTGCTGCGCGCCCGACATCGCCGCAGCGTGGCATGTACGGACTGTCGCAGCCAAATCGGTCCACACCACTGCATATCGTGCTCTTCAAGTGTGCTCGCGCCGACGTCTTTTACATACAGGAAGGCACTGGTCTTACGATCAAGCCCGGCGACCTAGTTATTGTCGAGGCCGACCGTGGCACGGATCTAGGCACAGTGGCTGTCGAGGGTGTCGACTGGGTCGAGGCCCGCCGCCTCAAAGAGCACTACGCCGAGGAGCAGTACAAGTGGCTCATGATGTACTCGCAGAATGCCGCAGCTGCCCAGGAGGGTGCCGGTGCCGGGCTCATGGCCTCTGCCTCGGGGCTTCAAGGGAGCGCCGTGGGCGGCATGGGCCCACCCGGCCAGCACCACGCACCAGAACCCAGCACTAGCGAGCTGAAGCCCAAGCTCATCAAGCGTCTCGCCCAGACCCACGAGATCCAGGCCTTGCGCGACAAGGAAGGAAACGAGGCCAAGGCGAAGCGCGTCTGCATGCAGAAGGTCAAGGAGCACGGCCTCAACATGGAGATCCTGGACGCCGAGTTCCAGATGGACTGGAAGAAGCTCACCTTCTACTACTTTGCCGATGCCTACATCAACTTCAACTCGCTCGTCACCGATCTCTTCAAGATTTACAAGACGCGCATCTGGATGTCCGCCATCAACCCGGCCTCCTTTGCCAGCCAGCCGTTGGGTCTTCAGGCCCCCAGCGGCATTGGCCCAGGTGCTGTCGGTGTCGGACGCGGCGCTCCCGCTTCCGAGCGTCGCCAGACCCAGTCCAGTGAGCCCATCCAGCAAATTCAGCAGGCTCAGCAGATTCAGCAGATGCAGCCTGCCTATGCTGCTGCGCCTGCCACACACGGCGGATACCCCGGCGGAATGGGCCAGCAGCCGCCCAGTGGAGCAGGAGGCGGCCCGACTGGCGCCGGTAACTACCCGGCGTCGTTTTCCTACGGCCCGTACTCGGCCTTTGGCAATGTCCCTCGTGCATCGGGTCTGGGCTATGGTCAGCCCGGAATGTCCGGCAACGGGGGCGGTATTGCCAATGCCGGCGATGCATACGGCATGGGCTACGGCTCGCCGCAAAACGAATACCACATGATGCGGGGCCGGTTCGCCAACGGCAATGGGCAGTCCGATGGCGCTCATAACGGCCATGCCCAGAGCCAAAGCATATCACCGCTAGGCCCGTCACCCGAGTGGCTCGCAAACTTCCAGAGCCTGTCTATGACGAGGTGATTTCTCTCTGACGATTTCTCTCTGACGATTTTTCTCTGACGATTTCTCTTCTGACGATTCCTCTGGCCTACTCCCGTTTCTTTGTTCTTCTTGATTTCATTTTCTTCTTGCTTGGTTCGTTCTGCCACCATGGGTTAGACAGCAGAATGCTTAGAGTGCCTTTTCTTTCTGTACAATCAACGAGGACACGACATGACACAACACAAAACGCATACACAAAAAGACTTGCGCGCGCAGAGCGCGTCGGGGCGGGTCAAAATAGAGCACAACGAGCTTCTTAAAGTCTACTACGAGTTTCCTCACTGTCTCTGCCACTACCTCTTCTCCGTGCCGCTGAAAGATGGCTGGTATCTGCTGTTATTTTCTGTCTCCTTTCCCTCGTTCTCTTTCTTTGTTTCGATACTCCACGAGCCATATTTGCACTGCGGGCAATTCCTTCACGGCTACGACGTGTCTGCTCCTTTTTCGTCTCCAGCCCCCAATCTCTTGTCTCCTTTCTCGCTGCTGTCTGACTCTTCTCGATTTCTTCTCAATTTCTTCTCAATTTTTTCTCAATGGTCTCGCCGTGTTTTATTATTTTTATATCATGACGCAAGGAAGACGGAAGGCCGAAAACAAAACCTGCCTATAGACATAAAAGATCTCTTTTGTTTTCGTTTCTATTTTATATGTATTTTGTCTTCTTTTCTATTTTATTTTTCTCCTTTCTCTCTTTTCCTTCTTTTTTTTTCTTTCTCTTTTCTCTCGTCTCTCAAAATGTGTGTTATATTTCGAATTTTGTAAAAGATTAATTCCAATTTCAATTTCTACCATCTGCTCCGATTCGTCACTTTTCACATCTGTCTTTATAAATGAACGTTTTTCGTCCAGTGTCTATATCTCCTTGGGTCATCTTCCATATATTAGAAAAGCTACTGCTATTAAAATTTCCGACTCACGAGCTGCAAGAAAAACAAAGACAACAATCTCTTTGCTCAAGCTATAGCCACGTTCACATATCAAACGGACATCTGCAAGGTAACAAAACGTGTGAGCACAATCAGAAGGAGCGATTTGTCTCTTCATTTATACATGGCTACCTCGTCGTACCTTCCCAAACCATGCTTTTCCTAGCTCCTTCCTGGTACTGACTTGTGACGACGACCTCCTTCTCTCTTCGGACTTGTGTCAAGTCGCACCTTCCAAGTGTTGATGATGCCGGTTGTACCTTCCTTTATCGAACCTGTTGAGGCCTCGGCCGACCATGACTTGTATTTCTGGTATCCAGGCGGCAATGCCCTCCTTTTTCTGCTCAACTCCCAACGCATATTTGTGCCTCTTACTCGGACAGGATATATGCCAACACAGCACACGCCAACTCTACGACCCCGATAAAGAAGAAAAAATCACGATACGAACCGCGATATACAAAATGACGGCAGGTAAAGGCAAGAAGCGAGCCTGTAAGTTTAGCCTCGTTTCATACAAGCTTCTCTCCAAGATGACAGTTCAACCAAACTGATTCAAAGTGTCTTACGACTCGGAGGAAATTGAGGTCAAGACTTCCGCTGTGCAGACCGGAAAGGCTGGAGCCAGCAGAAAGACCAATGGCGATGACGACTGGTCTGCATGGCAAGAGGGCGTCCGCACGCAAGAGGCCGTGCGCGTGCAGCAGTATGTCCAGACTTTTGAGCGCGACATTGTGGAAAAGGCACACGACAGCGCACTGGCCGACCTGCGCCGCCGCGAGAACACGCACGCGCAGCGCGAAAAGAAGCTGCATGACCGCATCCTGCAAGAGTGCAAACTCGACGGGACGGACGGAGAGCAGCAAAATCCATTGTACGCGGCCGGGTGCCAAGTCCTCGGCTTGCTCGAGAGTACACTTGAACAATACCACCACACCGAGGCCGGACTCAGGACTCTAGGAAGTGAGAGCGGACAAGGAAGCAACTTTGAGGGCCTCCGCACATCCTGGGACAATGACTTGGCGGAGGCGCACAAGCTACTGAGCTACGGTCGCGCATATGGCGACGGGTTGGTGAAGGACATCATCGTGCCTACAGGTCCCGGCTCTGCCGCCAAGACACTGAGCTCAACCTCAATCCAGGGCGACAACGGCATCAATCAGACAGGCAAAGCTGCCCTCGGCATGTTCCCGCGCAGCAGTTCAACAGTCGCCAGCCGGGATACATGGGGCGAGGCGGCCCAGTCGCAGATGGAGGTGTTGTCGCGCCTGATGAAGACCATGGCCGGTGGACATGAAGGCGGCGAGGGGAGCGTTCAGGTGCCTGAGAAGAAAAGTGTTCGTTTTGACATTTGATTGCAATTTCGGGAGACTGCATTTATTTATGTGTATTTTATGTTAAAGAAAGAGACGGAATGAAGTATGTCAAAGCAACGTTGAAGCCAGCCTCGTTGAAGACCCCACACTAGCTGCATACGGGCGGTCGCGAACCAATCAATAGTGGGGCAGCACCTATCAGAAAAAAAAGTCTAGATAACTTTTATCGACGTCGTTTGAGCCCAGTGCAGACAATCCAGTTGGTTCTTGACTGAAACTAACACCGCACCTACCGAAAATACGCGCAAAATGGCATCTACACAAAACGTCATGCTGTCGCCGGCAGAGCTGGCTTTTCTCCACACATCGCTGTCGCAGCAGCCACCGATCCGTCCCGATGGCCGCACACCGACGCAGTTCCGCCCGCTGCGCGCCGAGACGGGCATGTTGCCGGGCGCCAACGGCAGCGCGCGCATCTGCTTTTCCGACGGCACAGAGGCTATTGTGGGCGTCAAGGCCCAGGTTGAGAAGTCACAGAGTGACCATGGCGAGGGCGACTACGAAGACGACGACGACGAAAGCGAGGACGGCGAGGACGGTGATGCCAAGAAGGGCGACAAGGACGGCGAAGGCAAGGCCGCATGGGTCGAAGTCACGGTCGAGATCCCCGGCACACGCGACGACGATGCCAACACTGTGTTTTTGGGTGCGCTGCTGAGCGAGGCGCTGCTGGCCGACGGCACTCTGGCCCAGGTCCTGCGCATCAACCGGCGATTCCACTGGAAGCTGTTCCTAGATGTGAGTACCAATTCCCCTCCATACCAAAAAGAAAAACACATACTAACAACGCAGGTGCTTCTCATCTCTCCTCCCCTCTCATATCCTCTGCCGCTTCTTTCTCTCACAACACACCTAGCACTGTTGGCCACACGTCTTCCGCGGCTGGTGTCTGAGGGCGACGAAGATCCATTTTTCGACGACGACTGGGATGCCTCGACGTTCCTGTACAGCCAGAGCGCTGCCTCTGCACCAGGCGAGGTTAAGGGCCGCCCTGCAATTACGCTGCTGGTGATGACGGTGGGCGACAACATTTTGTTTGACCCAACGGCCGAGGAGCTGGCCGTTGCGAATGCAGTCCTGGCCGTGTCTGTCGGCCAGGTGCCTGCTTCGTCTTCGGACAAATCATCATCTCCGTCACTCCGCCTTCTTGCTATTCGCACAATCGACCCTCCATCCCGGTTAACGGCCCCCGGCGCACCCTACAACCCCGACGCTGCCAACAAGAACAAGCCAGCACCGGGCACACCAGCACCAGATACTCCGAGTGGCGCACTGCCTGCTGCGACAACAGCCACGGCAGAAGCCTCACGCCTCCCTGAGACGGAGGGTGTCTACGGTGTGTGGCGCGCACCGCGTGGTGGTGCCAAAGTGGCCTTGCTGGCGGCCATGACACACAAGGTGCTCGAGAAGGGCGGCGTTGCCGAGGAGGTGTTTTCTGGCCTGGACGGCGTTGAGATTGTCTGATTTATTTGCATTGTAATTGTTCTCATGCATCTGGGATAGGAACCGAGAAAAAAAGCACTTTATGGATTCAGGGATGGGGCGTCATTATTTCCAACTTATTTTGTTTCTCAAGATATCATGCATCTGCTGGCTTTGTATTTTATAAAATCTAATTTATTCATCGATCGTAATGGAGCTGTCTTTATACTGAGTTTGTGTTTTGAAAGACGTCAAGTGTAGATACTAGACATGAGTATATATGTGGTTAATGTACATTGTTTTTGCTTGATGGAGTTCGAGTCCTTAGAAGATACCCCAGAACTTTTTAGGCTTTTCCTCCTTGCCAGCTTCGGGCGCAGGCTCGCCAACCGGCACGACACCCCGGATCGGGGATGCATCGTCCACAGTGTGGAGCGTGCCGTCGTCGAGCTCGTTGCGAACAGGCGCAACATGCGACTCGCTGTTCTTCTTCTTGGCGTACTCGGCGAACCAGCCGCCGTTGCTGCCAAAGCCCACCGTCTCGTCGAGGCCGTGCGCCTTGCGGTACGCCGTGCGCTTCGCGACGTCGTCGATGCGCTGCTGGCGCTTCTCGGCGATCTCCATGACACGGTGGTGCTCTGTCAAGCGCATGACATGGATAAAGGTCGAGACCGAATCGACGGGGTGCGACATCGCGTCGCTGAACGACGACGGCAGCATGTCGACGTAGGGCGAGCGCCGCTTGAAGTTCTCGACAAAGGTGAACAGTGCGAGGCACGTCAGCGTCGTCATGGTCAGCGTCAGGTGGAACAGACGGCTCGTCCAGAACCAGTGGGCCCAGGTGCCGGGCGGCGCCATCATGCCGGGGTACTGGCGCGTGCGCTGGGCGGCTTGCTCGGCTGCCGAGAGGTCGCCGCCGTAGTGCTGCGACGAGGGTGCATTGGCATTGCCGCTGCGGCGCGGCAGACGGGCGCCGTGGGAAGGCGGGTTGAACTTGGTAGGCTTTTCGAGGATGTTGCCAGCGGGTGGCTGCGGCTTAGCCGGGCGGCTGCTAGTGGTAGCGATGTGGCGGACGCTCTGGACGCGCCGTCTTGGGGCGGACTGCTGCCGGGCTCTCGCGACGGCCAGCTGGCTAGCCGACAGCTGCGTCTGCCACATGGGCCCGCGGCGCGGCAGGAGGAATCTCGGGATAGTAGACATGGCCGCGTGTGAATGATATCTTTTTTTTTGCTGAACTGGCGCCGCCGTAGCTATCCGTGGTCGAGAGTCGTCAGATGTAGTCTGGTGAGGGGTGATTTGGCGTGGTGCAATTGCTTGCTTAGCTTCTTAGCACAAATTGTGATTTGGCGGTAACACGCTGCAGAAAATTTAAGCGGCGATCAGAACACGGGAGCTCCCTCCAGCGAGACAACCACATCGCTGCTGGATTAGATACCTGACATTCGCCTACATTCAGGTGGTATTTTCCCGTGATAAATGTCTGGCGACGATAGCTTTACATCATACGGACGACAACGGAACTGTGTGCCTTGTAGATTACATAAGCAGACAAGTGATCCAAAATCACGAATTATACGGCACGTGCAGCCTCGACGTACTAAGATATCTTACAACACCGGAAGTGCTCGGTATATGAACAGCACTGATGGCATTAATTTGTATTGCCATTGGTATCTGAAGGGGTTTGATAGATAGGGCCCGCAGATCACGATCGGGCTCTGTAGATTCAATATTTGCCTCGCCGAGCGAGATGTGAGGGCTCCGTTCTGCATACTTTTGTCCGAGCCCCATGAATCAGATGATCTCGTGGGCAACAAGCTACTTGTGCCGTATATTCTGTACCTTTGCGCAGACAGTCGGACTAGAGAGTCATGCATTGCAGAATTGCTATGAATCCCATTGCCAGACCTAGGAAGCAAGAAGGAAAATGGGCAAATCAGAGACGAAATACGTAAAGGTATTAGACGGGCTAAAAGGCAGAACTGGAGACACGAGAAGCCAAGAAGAGAAGAGCGGAAAAGAGAATAACGAAGAAAAACACAGACGAGCAGAGAGAATATGCATTACTCCGTACAGTAGACAAAGTCGTTAAGAGACCACATTGCTTGGAAAACGAGTGGTTCGATTCGTCAATGCCGAAACCCCGAGCCATAAAAATAGCAGCTAGTAATTATCTTACTCCGTATATGGTATACGCCGTACGATCCGTAGAGCCGCTCCTTTCCCCCCGAGCGGTTCCTTGTGACGTCGCTCGCACGTCTCCCAGCATTCGCTCGGTGCAGTGGCAGAGTGGAATCGGTCTTATTAGCGTCATTTCTTGCCTCTATTTTGCACGGTGAGTGCTTTTCCCGATTTATTTTCCATGCGCTTTTATTTAGTTATTCAATTATCCATTTATTTATTTCTATTTGTTTAATTGGGAAGTTTTTTACCGGCGTCTCCCGAATATGTGGGTACAGCCTGACTGGCCTCTGTTAAATACATTCAAATGCGTGCTATCTGATTGGCTGCGCTGGGCTCCAGGTCGTCTCCCCCGAGAATGACCGCCCCTCCCCTGTTTGTGTTTTCCGCCCTGTATTTGTTACTGTCAGTGGTTGCCTGTGCGCCACCGCCTGCCAATTGGTTGCGCTTGTAGGGGACAAAACAAGGAAGGCGTGAGGCAACTCGCGCGCGCGCGCAAAAACAATGCAGTAATACAGCAGGCAGGCAGAGCGACACTACCACACTACGAGACTACGTAGCAGCACACGCCCATTCCATGTCATTCGTTGTTCGGCCATTGTGCTTGTACGGAGTCCTGCTGCGGTTCGGCCGCCACTGACTTTTTTTTACCTCTCCTGTTTCTCGTTTTTTCTTCCTTGCTTCCTTCTTTACTTCTCTTCTTCCTTTCCTTCTTTTCCTTTCCTTTTCCCTCCTCTCTCCCCTACATCCACTATCAACTTCAATCTTTCCAACTACCACCACTTCTTCTACCTTTCCTCCACACACAACTTCAGTCAAAATGCCTCTCGCTAAGGGTACGTCTCACCACATTTCCGTCTTGCACGCCGTTTGAACGGTGCTCTGCTTTACGCTCTTCTTTGCAAGCCGTCTGCCGGGAGCCGCCGTGGGCAATGCAGGACAGCAGCTATCGAGCAGACACGAGAACAACGCACATGAAAGAGAGCAGCCAAGAGAGACCGTCAGAGAATCGCCAGAGCCAAGAGACAGACATCCCAGCCAAAAAAAGGACTTGCCAAAGAGCTCTTATCCGCAGCTCTGGTCCTCCAGAGCTGGCTCACTCACTGTGTGCATTGTGCGCGCATGAATTGAAGCCAGGAAAAACTCTCACCGCTGCCGCATCCAAGCAACAACGCCTAGGAGGGCCGCGCCTCAGGCGTGCAAAAGCGCATCCGAGATGCAAATCGGACAATTAGCCTTCAAATTGCGATTCCCAAGCTTCTTCCTCTGTCTCCAGACCCTTTCGTTTGTTGTGAGGGTTTTCCGCACACGCAGAGGGGATCGAGATCCGCAGGCTGGCCAATCCGCAGAGCCCTCATTCGCTCGTGGCTGCATGCAACCTGCAGCTCAACAATGCGCCAATTTTTCTGCTTCACCAGGCCCACTCGCTACTCTTGCGCCGGCTCCTCGTCTTGCTTTTCTCAGGTCTCAGATCGGCTCATTGGCATCGAGAATCTGGGGCTTTGGCATGCTCTCTTCATTTTGTCTCGTCTCCGTGCTAGTGCTAGCTCAGCTCTGGCTCAGTCTCCATCTTGCAGAGAGGAACCGAACAGCAGAGAACCAAGAAAACAGCTTCAGTGCTGCTCGAGCCTTTCCGGACATCAATACTAACAGGTCTTCTACAGGTGACTCCAAGAAGGGTGCCAGTCTGTTCAAGACTCGCTGCGCCCAGTGCCACACCGTCGAGGCTGGTGGTGCCAACAAGGTCGGCCCCGCTCTGCACGGCCTGTTCGGCCGCAAGACCGGTTCCGTCGACGGCTACGCCTACACTGATGCCAACAAGCAGAAGGGCATCACCTGGAACGACGAGACTCTGGTGAGTTACTTTGTGAAGCCCCGACAGCCTGGGTGTATTTGATTACGTAATCACGATAGCAGCTGCTAACCACATGTGCCTACAGTTCGCCTACCTCGAGAACCCCAAGAAGTACATTCCCGGCACCAAGATGGCCTTCGGTGGCCTGAAGAAGGACAAGGACCGGAACGACCTGATCACCTTCCTGAAGGAGTCCACCGCATAAGCGGCGACCTTCTGACGAACTCGGACGAAATCAGACGAAATCAGACGAAATCGAAACTTCTATACCAACATTGATTCTTCCTCTATAAAGATATAGAATGAGGATGATCAAATAATTTATTTACTTTTTTTTTGCATCTGGCGGGGAGGAATGGAAACGTCTCTACTATTTTTCTTTTTGTTAAAAACTTCTTGTTCTCTCTTTTATTTTGTTGCATTTACAGCAGGTGACTTATAGAAGGGGAAAAGAAAGCGACTTTTTTGTGTCTTTTTAGCCCTCGTCTGCTTCGGATCGTCCTCTATGCTTGGCTGCGTTTTGTACGTTTCTGTTTGGAGTTCTTTTCACTACGACCAAGAACACGAGACTAAACCCCAGCGCAGACCGAAGAAAGATGACGGCACGGAGAACAGCAGAGGATGATGGATAGATATATAGAAGGGCTGCAATGTACCAACAGACACTGATTAGATCAGATCAACAAACAATTTGAACAAAAGAGCATCTACTGTGAATATCGTACAATGATTGATCAATTTTATGATAGCGCTCGCTCGCTCGTGTCTTCTATGTGTACAATCTAACAGACTACCACCACCGATGCATCCTCCACTCTAGTTCCATGTCTTTCGTACCATCATCATATATATAGCTTGGCATATCCAAATGCAGAACAAACAATCAGCCAGGCCGCTCGGTCGGCTAGTAGACACTGCCAAGGATGCTTCGATCGGCCTTCTCGGCTGCCGCGAGGTCGTGATCCACGTCTGTCTGGTCGTCGTCATCGTCCGCCTCGTTATCGCCATCCGCTTCGTTGCCGCCGTCCCGCTCCTTGTTCAGTCGCAGATTGTCGTCCATGTCCATCTCGTCCGCGCAAAGATCGCCCTCCGCGTGCTCGCAGTCGCTGCAGTGCGGTGCATCGCCGAGCCGGTTCGCCATGTTCTTGGTCCGCTTGCGGCGCACGTTGCTGCTCAGGCTCGTTGTCGATCCACCGTTGGCCCCTGCCGTGCTGGCAGCGGAAGCGCTCGTCGTCGTCGTGGTGGTGGTGGTTGTGCCGCCTTTGTCGCTGTCCACCTGGGTCAACACGCTGGCGGTCTTGGCTAGACTGGACCGGACCTCGCTGCTGCCGTGGCCCTGGCCGTGGCCGTGACCGTGGCCATGCCCGTGGCTGTGACTGTGCGAGTGGGTGTTCGTGCTCGACTCAGTGTCGCCGCTGATGCTCATCTTGAGGCGGGCCATGCGACGCCGCACACGGTCGTCCTCGGACGAGTCGGCGTCGCTCGTGTGCCCGCTGTACGTGCCGCCAAAGTCGCGTCCCAGATGCAAAAACGATTTCGGCGCCGGCGGCGGCGATATCTCGGAGCGCATCCGGTCCTCGGGCGTGATGAAGGAGGGGGTTGCGTCGGGCGATGATACGATTTCTTCGCGTGCGCGGGTGATGTCGATCTGAGGCGGGATTAGGCCGGTTCCATGGCCGCCTGACGCCGCTCCGCTGCTAGCCGTGCCAATGGCATCTCTGGTGGACGGTTTCCCGACTGCCTCGTTCTTGTCATCGATATTGGAGCCCGGTGACGAGGCGCGGTTATCGCCGTCAATCTCGCCGTCGTCGTCGTCGTCGCTATAGCCGACTGCCTGGAAACGACGTCCGGCTGTGGTCCGGCGGATGAGCGCTGGGGGCGTGGGCGTGCTGCTCTTGCTGTTGTGGGCGCTGTGGCTGTGGCCGTGGAGCGACGATGACGACTTGGAGTTGCGCTGGCTGCTGCTGCCGTCGCTGTTATAGATGTTGGTGCCGTCTCGTTTTATTAAATCGGCGAGTCCAGGACGAATCTTGAAGTTCTTATCATGGTTGCAACCGTTAGGACAACCGCCCCAGCGTCTCGTCGCCAGGTTCGAGGAGGATGGGGATGGGGATGACAAACCAGCAATAGCCTTGTCCAGCTTGGCGCCGTCCTTGTCCTTGTCCTTGCCATCGGTGGATGGCTTGCCGTCCTTGTCATGGACGGCCTCGCGCGCAGCCTCCTCCTCCTTCTGCTTCAAGACGGCGGCTCGCTCGCGGCGAAGCTCAGACCACGTTCGAAGTTTGCTCTCGAGCTTGTACTTTCCGCTGTCGTTCTGCTTGCGCATAATCATAAACTCGCAGTGGTTGACATTGCGGAGGTCCTCAAAGTACTCCACGCTAAAGTGGTACCACTTCATGAGGAAAACGCGCGACATGAGACCATGGGTGACTGAAACAGGTTAGCGATGCGCACGACAAAGGGGAGAGGGGAGGGAATCGGACTGGGGGGTCGGTCGACGTACCCAAGACGCAGACGCTGGGGAAGTCATCGTCTCCGAACTGGCGCCACAGACTCTCGTTGAAGCCCGAGACACGGTCGTAGGCGTCGGCGGCACTCTCGCCGTCGGGAATGCGGTAGAAGAAGTGGCCATAGTCAGCACGCTCCTGCCACATGCGCTCCATCTCGGCACTGCAGGGCTGAAAGTTACCAAAGTCCTGTTCGCGCAGGCGGGGCTCCTCGTACACCTTGATGTTGTTGCGCTTGAACGGAGAAGGCTCAGAATCGTCCGACGTGAGAGTCTGCAGGATGCCCTCGGTGGTCTCGCGCGTGCGCCGGTACGGCGAGGTAAAGAACTGGATAGTATCATCGGCGCGCAGCATGGTCCGTAGACGGCGGCCGGCGTCGTGGGCTTGGTTCCATCCCTCGCTGGTCAGTTTGACACGGTGATCCGGAACAGTCTGGTGGATGTCACGGTTTTCTGAAGAACTAAGGTCAGCATGCTGTGTTGGAGATTGAGACAGACGGTGAGGGTGGGGGAGCGACGGAGCATACTGTTGCCCTCGGACTGGCCGTGTCGGACGAGAATGATGAGTCTCGGCTTGCCCATGTTGTCGATGTTGTTGCGAAGGCGTGGAGGAGGTATTCGTCAGGGGCGAATGAGGTCGGAGAGGTGAAGCTGAGCTGGGTCGATACAGCCTCGTGGTGACGAGAAAGGAAGTAGGGCACGATTGAAGACACAGGAAGATGAATTGACAGGCGCTAGATAGCAAGAGGAGTACGCTGGGAGCTTAGAGGGGTATATAAATGCGAGGGGTGACGTTGAAGATATAAAAACACAACGATGGCGGGAATGCAGTGATGTAGCCAAGTTGACAAAACGGAGACGAGTCTTGGAGGGGGGGAAGGCTGCCTTTTTGTGTTATGTGTATGGCTCTTGCCTTGGTGGCGATTTGTGTGCTGCCCTTTTTCTGGGGCGGCTAGTGTTTGGGGCTTGGGGCTAGGCGGTTAGAGGAGGGATCACCATGCTTTGCGATGTAGATAATGGGCCGATGCGAAACGCAGATGGGGCATGGTAGAAGCATTGTGAGTAGCTGTGATACCGTTGAGTAGCTGATACCTCGCAAACAGTAAAACAGAGTAAAAAGCAAAAAGAGCAAAGAGCAAAGAGCAAAAAGGCAAAAAGAGAGAATCCAAGCTGAGTCGGCGAGAATGACCAGAGGCGAACTCGAAGCCCGCAAAGACAGACACCGTTGCAGCTCAAGCAAGGACAAACCCCGCTGTTACTTCGTGTTGTTTTGGCCAGTGCGGTGTGCAAGGGCTCGGACGCAGGCTTTGACTTGCGTGGTGCTGCGTGGTCGAGGTGTCGAAACGTCGAGATGCTGGGGTGTTTGGGGCCGGGGCGAAGCAGAAGATTTGTTTAATTTATTTGAATATAATTTATTAAATTGCCGCATTCACACGAGCGATACTCGGCTGCTGGCTCTTCCTGCGCCACGGAGAACACACGGAGGGCGTGCACGGCACAGTCGGGTCTACGGAGGAGCATTGGCAGGGCGCGACATGCAGCGGCACAGGCTCCGAAAGGATGTAGCCACCGGGCACCACGCATGACTGGACGATCACTAGAGTTACTATCTCACTATCCTAGCCTATCATCTTACAGTAAAGAGTGTTGGGACAGGCAGACACAGAGAGCGACTGGCCCAAGTTGGCGGCAACACGATGCACCATCAAGCACAGGCGGGCCAGGTCGTGCAGGGGCGGCTACTAGCGATGCATCGTCGCACCATCGGCACTATGCGTGCTTATGTAATACACTTGCAGCTGCTCGATGACGGTTTGTCTACCGGACGAAGCTCGGATTCAAGATGCTCCGCTGGCTATTGCCTGCATCTCATACGCGCCGTGGACAGCCACGGAGGAGTGATCAGCTGTTTGCCATACGAGATCGTCGTCACGGCCTGTTGGGCGTCTATTCTATATACTCTGCGATGACGAAGACCAGCACAATGTTGGTTCGGTCGGCATCACAGGACGGCAACATAGCACGATAGACGTCGGTCATGGGGCTCTGGGCCTTGGAGCCTATCATTACGTGATGCACATGGCGATCTAGCACTAGTCACAAGTCCGGTTGACGGTCTTCTAGCCGTCTGGACCCGTAAAGCCAACGCGGAGCAACGGCTGGGCAAGGCTGTGTCGGATCACGTGTTGATAAGCCTGGATAAGACCAATCGCAAAAAAAAGTTCAGATAACGGCCGATAGTAGGCGGAAGGAAATCTTTCCTGCCAGCCTCTGCTACTGCGACATTCGACGGCAGCAGTGACACACGCCGCAGCACAGCGCACACGCAAGTCAAGAGTTCGACACTCGCATACGCCTTTCGATCCGCGCATTCGGAATCGCTCGGGCACATAGCCCTTTCCCTCGACAACCCACGCTCATCGTCGCAGGGCATCATCTCCGCTCCCTCTCGCAACCATGGGGCAGAAAGCGGCCATGTACTTTTTTCGCCATGACGAGATAACAAGAGCCCACCAAATTGCAGGCGATCTGGAAGCAGACTTCAAGGCGGGCAAACCCGGAGCAGTCCGGCCGACAGTGTCTGCTCTGACAGCCAAGCTCCAAGCGATTCGGAACCACTCGCTCGGGCGGCAGAAGAAGAAGTACCTCGAGACACTCTCAGAAAAGGTCCTGGACGACCGGATGGAGGAAGAAATGGCAGCCACTGCAGCAGAAGAAAAGGCCGCAGAGGAAGCCGCTAGCACAGCCGCAGCAGAGGCAGCAGCCAAGACACCAGCACCAGCCACTCCCGCGACAATAGCCACGGAAACAACAGCGGCAGAAGGTGTGGATGTCGACATGACTGCAGCACCAGACTTGGAGCTGGTTCCAGCAGTAGAGGGAGAGGCCACAGCAGCAGCAGATGCCAACGCAGCAACAGCACTGACAAAACGGGCGAAGCGCCTCCGCAATGGCGATGCGTCTGCCGACGGTGCGGCGAACGGCAAGCTCCAGCGGAAACGCAAGCGGCGGCGGTACCAGGACAGCGATGACGACGACAGCGACGGCGAAGATGGCGGCAAGAAGAAGGGCGTCGTGCCGACCAAGATCGCACTGGACGGGCTCAAGCTCGAGGACATTGCTGGCATGGACGACATCCTCCGGGACGTGATCCGGCTCGTCTGGATGCCTCTGCGCCGCGGCTTCGATTTCAAGAGCAGCGGATCGCGGCCCAACGAGGCCGTTCTTCTATATGGCCCGTCCGGCTGCGGCAAGACGCTTCTCGCCAACGTCATTGCCGCAGAAGCACGCGTCCCCTTCTTCTCTGTCTCCGGCCCGTCTCTTGTCGGCGGCATCAGCGGCGAGTCTGAGACGAACATTCGCAACATTTTTGATGAGGCCATCAAGCAGGCGCCTAGTCTCATCTTTATCGATGCCATCGAGGCCATCGCGAGCAAGCAGGACTTTTCCGGCAAGGGCCCGATGGAGATGCGCATGGCTCTCACGCTCACCAGCTGCATCGACCGGCTCAACCTGGAGACCAACTCGGGCAAGTACGTCATCGTCCTGGCAGCGACTAATAAGGCTGACAGTCTGGACCCCTTGGTGCGCCGCCGCTTCGGCACCGAGATCGCCGTGCGTATGCCCAGCCAGGAAGCGCGCCAGCGCATCCTGGAGACCATGACGCGCGACATGAAGCTCGCAGAGGACGTCGACCTCAAGGAGATTGCACGCATGACGCCCGGCTTTGTCGGCGGTGACCTGCAGAACGTGGTCAAGACTGCCCAGCTCAACTACATGGACATGAAGCTGGAGGGCATTCTGACGTCTTTGCGGAGCTCGAATGGAATCTCCGAAACAGACGCGCCCGACGTGATGCGGGACTTCAAGCTGCTGAATGCGTTTGAAGACGAGCGGAGAGAGTCAACAGCCACGGCAGGGGTGGCCAAAGCGGCGACAAAACCGACAGAGGCAGAAAAGCCGCTATTTATTATCGATACGAACGATGCTGCTGCCGATGCTGCTGCCGACGCTGCTGCCGATTCTGCTGTCGATGTTGCTAGCACAAACGGCACAGTACCGACTACTCCTGGTGCAGAACAGAATGGTGATGCCACCAACAGCACAGAATCAACAGCCGTGGAGATCACGATGACGGAGGACCCTGCGGCGGGACCAGTGGTGGCTGCCACGGGTATCTCGGCCAAGAACTTTGTCGACGCAGCCCTGTCGGTTCTGCCCGCAGCCAAGCGCGAGGGCTTCAGCACGATTCCCAACACAACCTGGAAGCAGGTTGGCGCCATGGAGGTCCTGCGCAAGAAGCTGGAAATGTCCATCATCGGCCCCATCCGGTATCCCGACAAGTACGCTGCCGTCGGCCAGAAGCCAATGGGCGGCATTCTGCTCTGGGGACCTCCCGGCTGCGGCAAGACCCTGGTGGCCAAGGCCGTGGCCAACGAGTCCAAGGCCAACTTCATCTCCATCCGCGGTCCCGAGCTGCTCAACAAATGGGTCGGCGAGTCGGAGCGCGCTCTGCGCGAGCTGTTTGAGCGTGCGCGCGCCATGGCGCCCTGCATCATCTTCTTTGACGAGATGGACGCGCTCGCTGCAAAGCGCGACGACGCCCGCTCGGACGGCAGCGCGCGCATCGTCAACACCCTCCTGACGGAGCTCGACGGCGTCGTGGACCGCACCGGCCTGTTTGTTATCGGCGCTACGAACCGGCCCGACATTATCGACCCGGCCATCAAGCGGCCAGGCCGTCTGGGCGAGAGCATCTTTGTGGGCCCGCCCACGGCCGAGGACCGCGTGGACATTCTGCAGACGCTGTACCGCAACGCCATTCCCGGAGAAGACGCGGCGGCCATGGCCGAGAGTCTCGAGATGCTGGCCGGTGTCGCTGCCGATGCGCGGTGCACGGGCTTCTCGGGTGCCGACCTGGACCAGCTCCTGCGTGCAGCTGGCAAAAGCAGTCTGGAGCGGACGGGCCTGCACAATGCCGAGATGCCACGGATTCTCAAGGAGGATTGGGATGTGGCGCTGAGAGAGACACAGCCGAGCACAAGCCTGGCGGAGCTGAAGCGATACGAGAAGCTGCATTAGAAAAGGTGTATATAGAGAGCAACACCGGCGTTTAAAAGGATGAGATCTTGGGGTTTTTTGGATTAGCATATAAACAAACATACTGCCACTGTCAGACCATAGCCTCCATGAAGTTTTGTGATTATAGATGATTCTATTGCCTCTCACTGCGGGCAGAGACGTTCTAGTTGCATCGCGGTTCCTCAGTATCAAAAGTTGAAATCAAGGCAGGAGGAGGATTCACCGTACACAGAACGAAGAAACGTGCAAATATGATTAGATAGCAATAACGATAAACCCAATGCCTGCCTTTGCGCTGTGCTCCCAAACAAGTAGTGATCATGCCTTTCGTAGAAATACAGCCGAGATGTGAAGAGAATGAAAAGGAAGGTATTATATGGGAAATGGGGAGAAACAGAGAGAAAGAGAGCACGCCGTTCCATGATGCTCTAGAACACCGACACAGCCATAAAACAGATCATCAGTAGCAAAAATACAAAAAATACAGAAGTACAAAAAGCAAACCCATGCAGTCCATGTAGTACACGTGGTAATGAAACGAGACTGAAAAGCCTTCCATACAATTTTTCGCCATCTCATTTAAAAAAAAAAACGATAGGAGAGTGGAAGGAGAATGCGGTCAGAAGAACTCCAACAGAACGCGGCTCAGCATGACAAAGTCGACAGGCTTTGTTATGTACTTGCTGAAGCCGGCGTCGACGCACTTGTCATGCACATCGGACATGACGTTGGCCGAGAGTGCGATGATGGGCAGCGGCTTTTCCGTGGGGTCGCCCTTGGCCTCCCACTCCCGAATCTCCCGGCACGCCTGGTAGCCGTCCTTGCGTGGCATGTGCAGGTCACACAGAATCAGCGAGTAGTAGTCGTGAGGCCGCGACAGGACAATGTCAGTGCACTCCACACCATCTGCTGCCATGTCCACCTCGACGCCCACCTTGTGCAGGTACTTTGTGAGCACCTTTTGGTTCACCATGTTGTCTTCGACCAGCAGCACCTTGTAGCCCTTGTTGCCCATGCGCTGTTCAAGATCCAGATAGCTCTGCTTCTCGGTCTCGACCAGCCGCCGCGCGCTGGACCGGTTGCGGTCAATGCTGATATCGCTCTCGCGCTCCGGATCAAAGATGACAGCAAATCGGGACGGCTTAACCGGCTTGTATATATACATGGCACGGGAGTCAGATAGCAGCGCTTCGTACCGCGTGCCAGCAGCCAGCCGGTTCACAGCTTGCCGCTGGACCGAGTCAGATAACACGAGTACTTTGGCCGTTGCAAATATAGGAGACCGGTCGAGCTGGTCCACGAGCTCCAAAATCTCCTTGGGCGATGGAAGATTAACGACGACATGCGTGAACAGCTCGTGGTCGCCATCGTCGATCAGCTTGAGAACCTCGGCGGTCGTGGCAACTGCCGCGATCTTGTATGGCCGACCCTTGGGAAGCGTGGTTTCAATGTGCTTCGCAGTGGCTTCGCGGCTGTGCATTTGGGGACAAACGATCAAGATGGAGAATGGTGCCGATGCGGCACTTGACTTGCTGGGTTCGGTGCCGTCCTTTGGCTTCGTCGTGGGGACCTCTAATGACGGCGTAGGGGTAGCCTGTGTGACGGTCCCTGTCGTATCGCTACTGTGAGGCGACGATGAGCTAGACACACCAGCTGAAGACTCTGGAGATGAAGGGTCGCGGTCACTCCCAGGAGGCACCTTGAAAACCATGCGCGACAGGTCCTGTCCACTAGAGCGCGCAGCCTCGCTAAATCGAGAATAGCTAATCGTGCTCAGCGAGGACATGGACGATGACCGATCCGATAACGATAGCAATTTGCTGGAGCCGCTCGAAGGCCCGGAGCTGCCACTCGAACCGTTTGATGGAAATGCTGTTGGCAAGGTATCGACCGAGTTCATCGTCGATCGTCGGATCGGGTGTGAGTTGGCGCCAGCAGCTGAGGCTGCCGCTGCCGCAACGACAGCGGCAGAATCAACAAAGGAGGGGGTCGTGTAGCCCATGGCAGAAAGCGTACCGCCGGATGCAGCCATGCTGGACTCTAGGGATGGTGTCGAAAGGCCATCGGGATGATCTGACTCTGTCGGCAAGCCAAAAACGGCCGTGAACGTGAACGTGGAACCCTTGTTGGGAATGGCAGAACCATGCATCTTGCCACCGTGGAGCTCGACTAGCTGCCGCGAGATGACGAGACCTAGACCACTACCTCCGTGCTGACGAGTACTACTGCCGTCGATCTGGCTGAAGGGCTTGAATATCAGCTCTGCTTCTTCTTTCGTGAAGCCGCGGCCGGTGTCCATGATGGAAAACTCAAGCTCGATCTTGTTCTCGCCCGCGGTGTCCTGGTTGATCACGCGACAGCAGCTGAACACTTCGCCGTCAGACGTGAACTTTATGGCATTGCCAATGACGTTCAAGAGGACCTGCCGCATGCGCACGCGGTCGCCCTTGACCCAGCTAGGAACATCGGTGTCGACAATGTAGTTGAGCTCGAGGCCCTTGGCAATGGCCATTGTCGAAACAAGCTCGTTGACGTCCTCGATCAGCGATCGGGTGTGGAACCACTCAAAGCTTAGCTTCATCATCCCTGCGTCTACCTTGGACAAGTCGAGAATGTCGTTGATGATCATGAGCAGACTGTTGGCACTGGTCTGGATGGTGTTGGTGTAGTCACGCTGCTCTTCGTTGAGAGTAGTGTCTTGCAAGAAGCTAACCATTCCCGAGATACCTATCAACGGTGTGCGGATTTCATGGGACATGTTGCTGAGGAAGCGAGTCTTTGAGTCCATGGCTTCCTTGAGCTTGGTCTCCAGCAGCTTGTGGTCGTTGATATCGGTCGCCGATCCAAAGTAAGAGTTGTAACCTTTACCGAAGTCCATCGTGCCAGTCTCCACACAACGGACTAGATGCCAACGATAATCACCAGTCTTGGATCGCAGCCGGACTTCCGTTGTATAGGACGGCCGTCCATTGTCGTCGGTGGTAACCAGAATGATGCCTCGGCGGGCGAGCTCGGCCAGTTCACTCAGCTCTTCCTCGCCATCCTCCTCATGGCCACTTACCGTCCTCCGTGGCGGACGTTCGCCAATGGGGTCCATAGTCCGCGGAGCAGAAGGCGACATCACAGACTGAATAAGCCTCTTACGACGCTCTTTCAGATGCTCCGGAACCGGGATAAAACTGCACTTGGCGAGATCGAGTGGGTGCACATTGTCCAGGAAACCGAGGCCAAGCAGGTCTTCAAACTTTTGCCCTGTATAGGACAACCACTGCTCATTAGCAAACGTCACGCCTTCCTCCTCATTCGCAGTGAAGATAATTTGCGGGATGAGATTGGCAAGGATACGATGCTTGGTCTCGGAAGCTTCGATCTCTTCCTGTCGTGCAGCCTTCAGTTCCGCAATATGCTGATCGTGGATATCCATGTAGGAACCCAAAAATTGCATGATACTATTTCGCCGGTCGCGGGAGGCCACGGCACGAGCCTGGAACCAGCGGTAAGACCCATCGAATCTCCGAATCCGAACTGTCCGTGAAAACTGGTCACCTGTGCGAACCGAATGACTCCAAGACTTGAGGTACTCATCGCGATCATCTGGGTGGAGGCTACCCCAAGGATCCTCAGCTAGCCCCTCCACAGTCTGACCCCGGTATGCGAGGTAGCGACTGTTCACCCACACAATGGCCCCCGTTTGGGGCATGGCCACGAAAACATGGGCGGGGAGCGAGTCCAATATGAGGCTCTTCAAACGGTCCGAGGGGGGAGGCATGTCGACCGGGCTTGACGATGCAGCCGATGGCGCACGTGAGGGGGTAGATGTTGGGGGCAGCATGGAGGCACTTGCACCCTTGACTGCGATGGTCCCACTCGGAGGAAGAGAGGGGAATGTTGATGCAAAGTCGGCTCCGTAGGAGTGTAGTTGGCTGTGGGCGCTATGGCTGTGGCTGTGGCTGTGCTGTTGCTGGTGCTGGTGCTGGTGCTGGTGGTGCTGGAAACGAGGGTGTCGCTGATGGTGATAAGATCCACCGGGAGTATGTGGCATGGGGCTGGCCAGTGGAGGCCGATCGCTCAATGCGAGCTTGGATTCTTCAAGCACGGCCGATTCCTTTTCGATAGACTTCTTCTTTTGTTCAGCCGGAACGGCGACAGGGTTCGTTGTGGGTGTTGTTGAAGTGTCACTGACAGCAGCAGTTACGGCAAGACCTTGCAGTCGATAACTGTTTGGCATGGTATTGGCTGCAGGTTCCGCTGACGTACTGACGCTTGAGTCAGTCAAGTTGACAGCGGACGATCGATCGGCATCGTCGCTGCGGTTGGTCGAGGCGGCCGGTTGAGGGCTGGGGACTGGATTATTTGTGGAGTCTTGCACTGTATTCTGCTCCTCTTGTGATGGCAGTGTGACTTCCGGCAAGCGAATAGCGGAAAGGCGCTTCTCGCTAAGTGTGGCCGAGCTCTGCGTGACAGAGCTTTTCCTGCCTCTCTGAACAGGGACGCCTCCAGCGCCACCACTGCTGCTACCTGGAGTGGTCACAGGGCGAGCCAAGGCACTCATGTTGCTTGTTCTCATACCAAAGTAGCCGTCGCCAGTGAGCGATGCTAAGCTTGGGCTTATTCCGCTTGCGGGATTGCCGCGTCTCTCCAGGAACATGTTCAGCGCCAGCGAGTCCCAGCCGGGGGTGCCGCCTGGAGACCCAGCTATGCTCCGCGAGCGGGCCGAGTAATCGCTGAAGCTTGTCATGCTGCCGGCGTTCGAACTGTGCAGCGGGTCATCTGCGGCCAGATACGGCGTTGTGGCAAGCGCTGAAGGAGCGGGCAGGGGATGGCCCTCCGTGTCGATACCACCAAATCCACCTAGGTCGTGGCGCCTGCGGTTAAGCCCATTAACTTCCGCCTCAAGGTTGGAATAGTGGATGCAGAGAGACAGTGATGTTGCCATGTGCGGAGCAATGTGCTCCAGCGAGTGGCGAAGGTTGGAAGGGTAAGGGATGATGGGGCTTAGGATGGACAAAATGGCAATGGGCATCCGCTTCGGTCTGCTGGGCGACGCATCAGGTGATCCTTCTGCTTCTTTGCTTGCCTCACGCTTGGGCGATGATCTCCGTTCCATCTTGGACTTATCCAATCTGAATTGCTGGTTTGTCTTTGAGAGCAGTGGGTGGTACAGTGGAATGTGAAGCACGGTCCAGGCATTGTCAAATCCAATCGCCTCTGGAGGATGGGTTTCTTTGTACTCATCCGGTGACAGTTCGGGGTTGAATGAGTCCTCATCGACAACAGCGTCGCTGAAAAATGGGTTTTCGCTCTGTTCGTGCCGGACTGCGGGCGATGGTGCGGGTGACTGAGACCAGGGTGAAGGTGGCATCTGCTCATACTCTTCGTACAGCGGCGACGCTGAGCGCGGGGGGCTGGCCTCCTCTAATTTTGAGGCAATGCTTGTGCTGGTAAGTCTTCGCATAAAGCTAGCACTCGGTCTTCCGGCACCGTTTTTCAACGATGGCAACCCACTGCCACCAAGAAGTGTAGATAACTTGAGAGGCCGCTGGCCCATTCCCGATGTTGGCCGTGAAGCTGATGCCGGCTCTGACTGGGAGTCACGGCCATCTTCAGGGTGCGGTACATGTGAGTTCGTCTTGGGAACGTCGGCTTGGCTTGGCGCGATATAAGGGTAGGATCTTGTCAAGGCGACGACACTGCCGCGGTCGAGTACACGCTGGACTCCGTTATGGTCGATCAACGGGTCTACCTCGTAGTCGAGAGCCTGGAGAACAGGCAGCACGCGGCCACGAGCTTCGTGCTGCGGCTGAAGGGAGGAACCCATGATTTTGGCAGGTTCGCGTGGCTCCTCAACAGCATCGTGCTCCTCGAGAGCGGCAACATTCAGACTTGCGTAGGGCTTAGCTGGTATCATTCCGGCGGGCAGTTCGGCCTTTGGGATGTCAGAACGCTGTGTAGGAAGCGGCTGGGACGTTTGACATCTATGAAGAGAAGGGCGCAAAGGCTCTGCGGGTGGCTGCTCGACAGCAGTGCGGGACGAGACGGATTCGATAGACTCCTTGCGATCTTCAAATGCTGTATATGTGTACCGGCTCGCAAGGCTTGGGCGACGCAGTTGTGGTTCTGATGGAGCCTGTGCCGGCGGGGGTGGTGGAGGGTGTGGTGGCTGAGGTGACAGTGCTGCATAGAAAGGCGTGCCATCAGAGGCCAGGTCGGTGGCGGCAGCGCCGAAGCTGCTACTTCTCCCCATGTAGCCCAAGCTGAGGTCGTCGTCCTTTTCATGTGCATTGAAAGTTGCTTTTTGGCCCCACGGCATATTCTGGACATCAGTCGAGTCGGCCGGGATTGCGAGTGCAACCCGCTCTGCCATGTACCACTCTGTTGCAATATGGACGACGGTGCTCCACCACGCATCTAGACCAGGTTCCGAAGACAGTGCAAGTGCAAGCTCGTACAGATTCGGGCTCGGATATTCGGGCGTGCCTGACTGGTTGTGCTGGCCACGGCCATCCGGTGCCGTGGTCTGGCTGTCGTGCATACCGCCGCCAAGTGTGCTGCCTGGCAAAAAGGTCCTAGCCGAGCCAGGCGTGGATGGGCTTGAAAGAACTTGGTCGGAGCGGAAGCTGGAAGAAGAAGCATCGCGGCGTGGCTCGGGCCGTGCTTCGAGGCCCGGGCTCTCTGTCCTTGACAACGACCGCTGAGATCGTTTGTGTGCAGACCAAGCAGCGGCAGCAGGCACGGCTGGAAGGTGGCCGGGTGTGACCATGCGAGGGAAGGGGTATGATGGGGTGCGTGCCGAGATGCCCTTCCCAGTGTCGAGTGCTCGAACGGTATGGGCTGAGTCGGTAGAAGTTGTGGTTGGGAGGGAGGAGGAGGAGGAGGCCGTCGCTGGTAGTCCGGCAGGGGATGAGGAAGACGGTACAGATGGTGATCCGGCGGCCGAGACCTTTTCTTCCTCGATGGGAGACGGGCGTTTGCCAAAGGGACTTGTCGGTGGCGGCGTCTGGCTGCTCACGCGAGAAGACATTTCACGCGCGAGCTTTTGCCGATAGTCACTGAGCTGAAAGTTCGAGTTTGGTGCTTCGGGTTGGGGGGAAGGGTGTTGCTGCTCGACATGCTCTAGCGGTGGCTGCTGCGGAAAGTATGATCGAGGTTGATGCGGTATAGACCGTCGGTTTGAAGTACGTTTGTCGAGGGTTGGAGATGTGCTTCCGTTGGACAGGCGACTGGTACTGGTCGGCGGCCCAGGGCTCCGTCTACTCTTCATATTGCTCCGTAGTGTGTGGCCGTCGTCAGATAAGGATGGACTAGTCATATCCGTAGCTGTGGATGTAGCCGTTGTTGTGTTGATGGCCTCTGGAGACTGTGAGGTGATGCCGGCTCCTGGAGATATCGGGCTCAGGTGAGGTGACGCGCCCCGTCCGCTCTTCGCCCAGCTGGCCATAGCTGGTAGATCATCTCAGGGCCACAGTCCCTGTAGTGAACATTCGCAGAGATGGCGGCAGTGTGGTCTGTGTTGTCCTTTGTTGTCGTCGATTTCTCCTAGAAGGTTGGGTCACGGGCTACTGTTGCTGGGATCCGTGGAATCGAGTCGTGGTCATCGATATCCTGGGAAATACAAGGCCGAGACTCCTGGTGGCTAGAACTGCAGGGTGTGCGCCAGGGATGGAGATATGCTCGCCCCGTGTCGTGTCGATGCCGGCGTGTGAACTGGTGCGATCGTGGCCGTTCTGGTCTGTTCGGTTCAGCCTTCTGATAGCAAGAAAGAGCAAGCACCGAAGCAAGAATAGGCAACAGACAATAGTCGTATGAACACAGGAGGGTGTATGAGCAAGCAGACGACAATGGACAATGTGCAGTGTGCAAGAGACAGGCCAGAGCAAAAGGTGTGCAGACCCAAGGCTCTGGGGAAGAAGGGATGGTCACGGGTGGGGAGACAGTCGACCGGCGGTGAGGCGGTTCTGCAAAAGCAAAACAGGTATTCGGGAAGGAACAGGGCAAAGGCAGGTAAGCTGTAAGTAGCGAGCGGGAGACCGACGATATTGGGGGTGTTGTGGTGGTGCTGTGTAGCTGACGTTATGTGTCATTACTAGCTGCCGATGAAGGCTGAGAATGGTTTGGGATGGGGAGAGACAAAGGCGCAGAGCGTGGGCGTGAAGAACAATAGAGAGCTGGGTAGGCGTGTGTAATCCAGAGTCCGATAGTACACGCCACTAATGACACTGCACGAAAAACAAGGCAGGGCTGTGCGCTTTCATTTGCGTATTATTTTCGCATTAAATTTAATTGAGTAGGTGCCAGCGGGCAGGCTCCTAATATAGGCAGGAGCTAAACCAGCAGCGGCTCTTGCTGGGACTAGGCTCTAACTTGGCGTGCGTGCGCGGGTAGCAGGGGTGACAGTCGCAAGTACTGAGAAACGTACCGCCGAGCACGATGTGGGATAGAAGTGACGGTGCTAGACGACGCGATGCCTGACAGAAAGGACATGCGGCATGTAGCTGAGATGCAGCACGTGAGCGATCACACCACGCTGCAAGATAAGAATCAAGATACTAAAAAAGGCAGGAAGGATGTGGTCCGGTCACTATAGTGCAGATAGCGTGTATACAAGGCCCAGCGCGCGACGATTGGTACAGGCAGCTGGGGAAGGAGCGATCCAAGGGGGCCCAGCAGGAAGGTACGACCTGGGGACGCATGAAAAATATATATTAAAATATATACTAAATAAATGGCAGACGGAGTTCGGGACAGTGCAGGCAGGCTCTGTAGGCAAGGATGCGGGCAAGAAACATGAGAATATTGCATGGTTGTCTGGCTGTCGAGACAAGGGGGAACACCGTAGAAGCAGGCAGATGGAGGAAGTGGAGGAATGGGGGACTGGGTGTGCATAAACTTGGCGATCGACAGTCTATGACGTAACGAGGGCTGGGGTCGGGTGCTGGCAATAGGGGAGGTAATAATCGAATATTTAATTCATAAATCAAACAGAACGAGTGGGATCCAAAACGGGAAAGCGCGGAGGCGCGGTGGAGAGCTTCTGGGGCGCGTGTGGGTCGGGCGCGTCAAGGGGCCAAATGCCGTGAGAAGGAGAAATGTGCGTATTCGCATAGCGTGTAGTAGTGCAGCGACTGCCTTATCTGGCACTCAGTGCTCTACAGTAGCGACAGTAGGATACCAAAGGCGCAGGCGCGAATTGGATGCAACTGTGACGGCAGGTGCTACCCAGATCGTGCTACAAGCTGCAACGTGAACCGAAATAGAAAAAGGCAAGAGGATAAGGGTCTAGCAAGGGAAGCGCGACCCTGGCTCGGCGTCGTGGGTGTGCAAGCACAAGACGAGAGTAACAAGCAACTTGGGGCAACACGTCTACTCGTACACTGTAGCCACTAGAAGTGCTCGGGTCGCACCCTCTCGCCCTGCTAGAGCCGGCAAGAGTCGTGATGCATACCACTGCGAAGGTATGACCACACATGTGTTTATATACGTATTTATCTATGTATTACTATTATTATTACTATTATGAGCAAGCGTCACTGTTGACGCCATCTATGGGATGCTGGTTCCTTAGCTAAATATGCAGGGTCAGGCAGCCCCGTGACAGGCCATCATGCTTCCTCCCCGGAAGATCACGCAACGCTAGAAGCGATCAGGATGCCTCAGCCCACGGCCAGCCTTCCTTTTCGGCCTGGGCTTTCGTGGGCAATAGCAGACACGTAAGATGCACAATGCATCATGGCGTCGCGCAAGCGAGTCGGTTGCGCTGCAGCATCAGCAGTGCATAAGCCGCTTTTCCTGTTTTGACGTGGTACAAGCCAGCACGGTTCGCGGTGCGTATGATTCTTGTTATTTCTTCTGCACGCTCTCTCGCCATCATGCGTTCGAGCATCCTGTTTGTGTGGTTTCGTTTCGGTTTGGCCAGTGTATCTGGATTGCAACTGATCTTAACTGCTTGCAAGGAACAGGCATGCTCTTTTGCGTGCTCTTGCCCATGGCCCAACTTGGCTCTCGTCCGCTTGCAGTGTTTCTCTACTTCAGTGCACGTTCTATCTCCTCATCTGCTGCGGGCAATATCCCCAGGTGCCCTCAATGAGACGTCATCGTCCAACTCCCCCTCGTATTGATGTGTTGCCGTTTGACCAGTAGCCACAACCGTTGTATTGATGAGACATGGTGTACTATGAGGGGAGATCACTCGGCATCTTCCGTGCAGTTCAACTTGAACGTGAATACCTCATCTCGGCTAAGTTAACATCACCAAGCTGCGCAAACAATATTCAGGATTGTTGATTGCACGCGATGTGCCTCTTAGTTAAACCACAGTGGTATAATACTCCGTAAATAACTAGATGACAACCGTCTTTACTGTCACGACTGTCTAATAGAATTGGACTAAATAAAGAGATGCCTGTCTGTACCCTGCTCATCGATCGTTGATGTCGTCGTATTTACACGTCCAATAGTACCGCCTAAAAATCTCCTTTGCAGGCCCTAGCCAAATCCGACTTCCAAGACTGGGGTGGGCGCAAGACCGATGACGTAGGGCGGCAGCAGCATGCGTAGGTGCGTAGGTGGCGTATCATGTAATAGCCCCCAAAATGTCTCATGATGCCATTTATTGTGTCTGACCGAGCTCTGCACTCTGCATTCACGCTGCATTCACGCTGCATTCGCTCTGCATTCGCTCTGCATGCGCATTCTGCAATCGTGATTCCTCTAGGCCACGTCCGAAACATGCATAGCATATCTTCTTTACACATCGCGCACCACCCGCACACCCCAAAAATATCAAAAACCGCCAGCGCTGGCAGAATCAATCGAGGCTTTTAAGAAAGACAAGGCGCCAGTCTCCCATTGGCTAAAAGGCTCTACATGCATCGGCCTCGAGGAACCGGGTGAGCCAGGCAGACTATGTCTCGAGCTTATTGGTGCCGGGAAATATTAAAGTTTGGTTAGCCTCCTGGCTTACCCTTTTCAGGCAACATCGTGATCGACTTATTCTAGACTGAGGCCAGGCATGAAAGGCCACAGTTCATAACACATCTCCAACACGTCGAGATGACTACAGACGATATTGTATCGCAGTAAAAGAAGAAGCGGTGCCAAGTGGCAGCCGCTACAGTACCAGGAGCCTCTGCACGTAGAGGACAGTCATAGCATGGAAATCAATACTGCATCGCAGGATGCAAGTAGCAATCAAGGAACGCATGCTCATCATCCATGTGGGTCGGACTGGCCCGCGAGGTCAAGTACTAGTTGATAGATCTTATCTTGAATTGTTGGATTGATGGATATTTAAAATTAAAAAATGGGAGTGTTCAGATCAGTGCTGTCGATCTATGGATCTGTCCCCAAGAAAAAAAAATGCGACGAGAACATGTGAAAACAACGCATCGAGATGTGTAGAATCTCGAGTATATCCAACGCCCAAGTGAAATGCACGAGTAGTCATTATCGGCTCCCTCTGCAGGCCGTGCGTGTGCATTAGTGCCGCCCTCTTGCCATTAGCATCCTGTCGGCCAGTCTTTGTCTCCCTCCTCCTTCTTCATCGTCAGTCTATGTGACATGCGCCCACAGTTTGATAGCCCTACTGCCCAAGGCCCAGCTTGCGAGTGTGGATGCGTGGGTAGACCCCCACACCGATGAGAACCAGCGCCACGCTCACGGCCCATGGCCGAATGTCCAGCACGTTGACGTTGTAGTCGGTCGACGTCGCCGTAGCCACAGTCACCGCCACCAATGGCAGCAGCAGCACGTACCCAGACCACCGGTGCTGCTTCCACAGTGCCTTGGCCCGGTCGACACCGCCGTCGGCCGCGGCGCCGAAGATGAACGCCGGCGCCCACCACACAATCAGGCCGAACAGATACTGCGCAAACAGCACGACGGCCGTCAGCACGCCCAGGTAGCCGTGCAGCGAGTGAAAGTGCACGCCGTTGTTGATGAACTTGTTGGTCTCGATAAACGCGACACCGCCGAACAAGATGAGGAACGAGACCAGGTGCAGCACTGCATGCACACGCGCGCCGCGCACCTTGTCGTGGGGTGCCGCGGTCGGCTGGAGCACAAGGATGGCCTGGACCACGAAGAAGACGCCGGTAGCCTGGAGCAGAGGATGCGGCGAGAAGAGGGGGAGAAAGGTGTTCTGGGACACGGCCGTCCACACGAGCGCAACGAGCAAGATCGCGCCAGCCTGTGCCAGCCAAGCAGTGCCCGTGTAGAGGTTGGACACGAGGCCGTCGCCCGGCTTCTGGAGCACGTCGCCGGGCCGGCCCAGCAAGGGCGAGGACTCGTCAGGCTCTCCCGCAGCGGCGGTCTCGACCGGCACCTGGGCCGGGATTCCTGTAGCAGAAGCCATTGCGCGCAAGATGGGTGGGAACGATGTCGAGGGCGTCGGCGTCGTAGAGCAAGGTCGGTACAGAATGAATCCAGCAATAGACCCACACGGGATAGATGTCTGCCAAGGTCGCTGCCGAAGCTTTCTTCTTTTTGCTTTTTGCTTTTTGCTTCTTTTCTGACTAGTTGGGTCTCGAGATTGGTCGTTGTAGGAAGCAGTATCCTGGGAATCGCCAAGCCAAGAAGGGGACAGCAGCACAAGATTCGAAGCTGAACAGGCTGAGCTAGGAAAGAAAAAGAAAGAGGGGAGGAGAACAGGCCGACGTAGATCGAGAGATGGGGATACTTCAAGCGCCGTCAGATTGCGCCACGCCCAAGGCGGATGACGATGGACTCCGTAGTCCGTAGGGGGAAGCTGGATAACTGCACAGAGTCGTATCTCAGCATTTGACAGCCAACACCGGGCAGTGGTACCTTACTCTTGCTCTGAAACTACCTGAAGACTGCTTGCGTGCTTGCCAACATACAGGGGCTGATTGGCCAGTACGGGTGTCGGTCCCCCGCATTTGGGCTCACCCGGCGAATCACTGGCCCGGGCATTGTAAGACTGCTGCACGTCAAATGCCCATCAAATGTCCGACATGCTGTTCTTATTCTTATCACAACCTGATGATCACAACGACATTGCAGATGACCACTGGGATGGTGCTGGTCGTCCGGTAATTCGCAGAGTATTGCAAACTGGCGAGGTAAGAGGCCGTACCTATCGCCTATGTAAGATATCAGAGGCCATCGGCTCTTGTCCGTGAAATAGAGTTCGGCGCCATGGGGAGAAGAATCTGGGGATTTGGCATCGGCCAGTAAGCTTATCAACCGGGCCGGTTTGGTCGTTCGTCCATCTTGGTTCTGTCCTGTGTCTCATGGTTTCGTGTTGTATTGTTACCTCTTCCCCCCAGTTACTCCGTCCTCTTATCGCAGCATGTGTTATTATAGAGTCGTCCGAGTGCGGGCGCAGAGTTTGATCTGTGTCTCCGAATACCCTGCAGGCATGTGTCGTGTCCAGACTTGAACATGAAAATATAGCAACGAAGCGCACAGTCTCATTGATTGTGTCAAACTTACTCGATTCTATCGAGCAACGGCAACGGCGCGCCCCATTATTACGTATTATCGTTGGTGGCTATCGCAAGCAACTGATTGGTGTGCAGCCTCTTGGACTGCGCAGAGTGGGAGCGCGCACCTCGAACTGGAGTAATGCGCGTGTCTAGCGACCTCTCTGGAGGGCACTAAGTCGGGATACTGTGGGTTTTTTTCCTTTATCGCCGTTGTCGCGGTATCGGTCTTGCCCGATGGCTGGCTGAACCGACCGCGGCCGGCCGGGTACTCGATACCAAGGGACGTATCAAGCCACTCCAGGGCCATTCAGCGCACGTTAGGACAGTTCAAGGCCTTCCAAAACGACCAGGCTTGGGACTTGGCCTTGCGTGCCCGGCTACAGGATTGCACCTGGCCAGAGTCCGCTCCGACGGATGTCGTGATATCGGTCGAGATTGTGAACAGACGACCGGCGTCATGTCAGAAAGATAGGACGTAGGAAGGACCGAGACACAGATGCAAGGCGACGGGTGCGTCTTCTTATGTATATCTCGGGGACGCTGCCGTTGGGTTGAGATAAAAGACAATAGTCGCAAAGATAGTGTGGTAAATCCTCTTCCCGCGAGATTTTAGTTGTCAACCAGAGAGAGAGGCTGTGGAGCATCAATTGTACCTGCCCGATTAGCTTCCTATCGTCCTGCCGGCTTCCTTCTCTCTGCCTCTCACAAGCAATCAGAGCAATTCTGTCTCTTCCACGTCGGCCCTTTCTGCTGAACCTTTTCTTGTCTTCTTCCTCTTCCTCTTCCTTTTCTCCCACTCTCTTCACACATACCTAATCATCGAGTTCTTGATACCCTTTTGCTTAGCTCACATCTGCCAGCCTCACCTAACCCCCTCCCGAGTAGCCCAGAGGAGTCAGCATCCTATTTCTCAACAGTCAACAAGACAGGACAGGAGTGTCCCCCTTCTTATACACACCCTCCCTTCCTCTCACATCCTATACTACGCATCACAATGTCGGAGACGGCCGAATACACCCTGGAGAACGTCAAGGCGACGCGCATCCCCGCAGACGAGATTGACAGCACATTCAGATCCAACAGCATCGGTACGTGACCAAATCCAGCTGAAGCGCACGAGGAGGGAGAAGGAAAAAGGAATGGGATGCGGTGTTTGGGGGGATTCCCTGTGTTGCAGCCCTTAATTGCGCAGCCGCGCGCCCACGTGCGTGCGCATCGCTGGGAAACTCGCCCGCCGTCCCCATACCCCACGTTTTGCTCAAGCTCACGAGCCTCGCTGTCCCCTAGAAGGTTCCAAATCCAGAATTATAACTGACACCTTCCAGACCTCGTCTCTGCCGGCCTCGAGGGCAAGATCCTCGCCTTCTCCAACCAATGGTTCGCTGATGCCGCCAACCTGCTGACGCCCACGCCGCCCAAGCGCGAGGCGGGCAAGATGGTCTACACCGGTGCTTGGTACGACGGCTGGGAGACGCGCCGCCACAACCCCGAGCCCTTTGACTGGGTCATCATTCGTCTCGGCGTGGCCTCGGGCACCGTCACCGGCGTCGAGATCGACACCGCCTTCTTCAGCGGCAATGAGGCACCTGCCATCTCCATCGAGGGCTGCTTCAGCGCCAGCGATGACGACGTCGTGGCGTGGGGTGGCAGCCGCGGCGGCTGGGAGACTGTTCTTGGCTACAACACGTGCGGCCCGTCGCAGCGCCACGGCTGGAAGCTCGATGCCGAGACCACCAAGGCCTACACCCACGTGCGCCTCAACATGTACCCTGACGGCGGCATCGCCCGTTTCCGCCTCTTTGGCCATGCTGTGCCCGTCTTCCCGGCGGACGCTTCCGCCGTATTCGATCTTGCTGCCGCCCAGAACGGCGGTGTTGCTATCGCATGCAGCGACCAGCACTTTGGCACCAAGGACAACCTGCTGCTGCCTGGCCGCGGCAAGGATATGGGTGACGGCTGGGAGACGTCGCGGTCCCGGACCAAGGGCCACGTCGACTGGGCCATCATTCGCCTGGGCGCACCCACCAACATCCAGCGGTTCATCGTCGACACGGCCTTCTTCCGCGGCAACTTCCCGCAAAAGGTAAAGGTCGAGGCTCTTAAGTGGACGGGTGCGGCTGGTACCGAGCCCGCAGCCGATGATGCGGCATGGGTGGATGCTGTGTCACCCTCCAAGTGCGGCCCTGATCAGGAGCACGAGTTTGCCTCGGAGCTGCCAGCGGGGACGGCAGCCACCCACGTCAAGCTGGTTATGATCCCTGATGGTGGTGTCAAGCGCATCCGCGTCTACGGCACAAGAGCTATCTAGGGGATGCTATGACGGGCAGATGATTTATGCTGGTATTTACAAAAGTTGGCATATTATGAATAGAGAAAATTAGGATATCAAAACATAAATAGTACACTGTTTGACTGTGATCGAAGACTCTGAACTAGAATTTCAAAGCGTAAGCAGTAAAGCATTCGATCATAAGCACGAGTATAAGTACTTGATCTCATAAAATAATAAAAATTAGGACTATGCTAACTCTTGCGGAAAAACAAGTATGTACGGAGCATATGAGCAAGAAGCATCCAAAATAAAACTTGAGATATACCACAAAATACCATAAAATACTACAGAATAAAGAAGACAGCAAAACATAAATATTACATCCAAGAAGCCATGAAATCAATCCCGTCACTAGAATTAGACCGGCTAGGAGTGCTCGCGTGGGGTCCAGCTAACCGCAATCGGAGCTGCCCCTCTAGGAACTATGGTGATATGTCGTCAGCTTGCTGATGGCCCTGACGCATTGCATTCCTGGCATGTGGACTATTTTGTTTCATTCTTTTGCAGAAAAAGAAAGCATGATGTTTCAATTGCATTCTAGTCACATTATTGAGATTGAAATGTATCAACTCGCAGACTGGCCTGGTGATGCATCTTAAATACCTACGGTGCCTTGGTGCACAAGCTGCCCAGCCACGCCAACCTACAGGCATCTTTTTAATATAATTTCTTATGTTTCTGAATTCTCGAGCTTTTGGAAGACGCAAAAGAGTTCAATGAGGAGATAAATACCAGCCCGTAGATGTATTACCTTGTGCATCGACGTCATTGGAGCGGCATCGTGCATCACGTGTGACTGGTCACGTGTGTCGAAACTAAGATACTAGAAGCTGTCCGTCCAATTTCCCGCCATGGAGCAATTGTGGGTGGTATCTATCTTCGGGGTAGTTGATCTCCTCTCATAATCGTCAGGGGCGAGCTTAATCTTAGTCTCTGTTCTTGTATTCTATTTAATGCCATTGACAACCAGATCGAGTGCTCTGGTTCGTAGTTTTGCTCTCGCAGATAGCGTTCTTTGCTGCAGGCGCCTGTCTGTTAGTTAGCTGGCCTGCCCCGCGCCACACGCATTACGCCTGGACAGGAAGGGGCGGTCTTTGACATTGCGAGACAGCGCACACGCCAAATACACGCTTTCTCCAACAAGGACAACGACAACGACAGTCTTGGTCCGAATACTCCGGCATCACAACCATCGAATACCCCCCTTCGCGGATAACCTGGCCAGCAGCCCGACCGACTTAACAGCCATTGAATTCAACGATCGCGCCGAATGGTCAAGACCGACTGAGCCCAGCAACCGTAACCCGCTACGCCCGGAGTGGATTCGAGACGGCGAGACGACTTTCCAGAGACGGCTTTCCAGAGACGAGTCCTCACCCGTCGCGAGCCTCGACAACCTTTAGGCAATAGCCCTCCGGCTCCCTGCATACAGCGAGGGTTCTGGGGACACAATGGACGCAGACGACACCGGACATGACGTCTTTGGCGGCGGCTTTGGGTCAGGAGACGAGGATGCTGCCCAGCAGCCCCGCCCTCTGCCAAAAGACCTGCCCAAATCCCTCGACGACCGACACCGACCGTCGGGCCTCGTACAGGAAACAGAGTTCTACGATGGATGGCAAGGACAGTCACAGTTCCTGACCTCGCCAATGCTTGCCAAGCCGCTTGGCTTTGGTGACCTTACCCTCAACGACCCCGACTACAGCGAGGATTTGACAAAAAGCCGCGTGCCCGACAGCGACACACGCTTGATGGAGATGATTGCGGCCCAGGCGGCGCTCTCCAACAGCGCCGGAATCACCGAGGATGAAGATACCGTGGCTTCCAATGAGAAACTGTCCGAAGACGAGAAGCGAGAAACGCTGCAGCGCATCTTCAACATGGCTGCCAGCAACGGCAATGTCGAGCAGGTCAAGAAGATCCTCAACGGCCCGGCACGGCCTTTTGTCGACGTCAACACACCAGACGAGGACGGCACGCCACCGCTGATCTACGCAAGCTGTTTCGGCCACGAGAGCGTCGTGCAGACGCTCATCGCCGCGGGTGCCAACGTCGACCTCCAGGACCGGAACCACTGGAGTGCGCTGATGTGGGCCATGACCAACCGCCACAAGAACATTGCCAAGCTGCTGCTCGACAATGGCGCTTCGACCGATGCGAAGACGAACAACGGCCGGACCGCCTTTGACTTTGTACCACCAGACAGCGAAATGTCGTTCTACCTCAATGACAGCGGATATAACATTGGCACTGCCGGCGTCACAGACGACTTCTACAGCTCGGGGTTTTCCCAGGACCGATTCGAAGAGGAAATGGCCGAGAATGAGATGCGGCGGCGCATGATGATGGAGAGCGCACGCGATCTGGAGGTGGACCTGGGCAACGTTGGCATTGACGACCAGCCAGAAGTAGGCATCCCTTTCCACCCTACACCGTTGGAAATACCAGACAGCTAACTAAACAGCAGCCCGTGGACGAGTTCGAGGAGGAGGAGCAGCAGCAATTCGACTGGACACGATGCCTCCACGACCAGATGTTCGTGTTCCAGGAGCCCGACCTCGACCGCATTCTCGACATCGTTATCACCAATATGCAGCCGCAGCGCTCCCCATCACAAAAGCCTGTGCCCGCCAACGTCATCTTCCTCAGTGCTCGTTATGCACACTACCACGCCAGCCAAGACCTGCTTGCCAAGTTGTTGATTTCAGCCATGCACAAGATCAACGACGTCGTCGAGCAGCACCAGTGGGATATGACCATCCTTGCATTTTGGATCTCCAATGCGACACTACTTCTGCACTACCTCAAGAAGGATAGCGGCTTGGTTGAGGCAACAACTGAGTTCCAGGCCCAGCTCGCTGAGCTCATCAATGAGATTTTCATCCTCATCGTGCGTGACGCCGAGCGCCGCCTCGACAAGGTGCTGGACGCGGGCATGCTGGACCACGAGATCATCCCGGGCTTCGAGGACATCACGTTCCAGAACGAGTGGAAGATCTTCAAGCGCAAGAAGGAAGTCAAGGAGGAGCCTCTCGAGCGGCGCATGCGCCCGCCATCACCGAAGCAGCGCGCCAAGCCCGCACCGCGCAACGTCACATCACTGCTTTCATCAACACTGTTTGTGCTCGACCTGTACGACGTCCACTCTGTCATCACAGCTCAGATCATCTCGCAGCTGCTGTACTGGTTGGGCGCCGAGCTGTTCAACCGCATCATGTCGAATCGCAAGTATCTGGCCCGCACCAAGGCTATGCAGATCCGCATGAACGTCTCCATCCTCGAAGACTGGGCGCGCACCAACAACCGCACGCCGGAGCACTTCGAGCACGGCGAGATGCGGCCGTCGGGCGAACCTACCGTCGAGGCCGCGCGGCGGCACCTAGAACCCATGATCCAACTGCTCCAGTGGCTGCAGTGTTTCTCATCGCTGGGTGCAGACGACCTCGAGGCGCTGGTCGGCACATTACAACAGCTCAAGGGCCTGAGCCCGCAGCAGCTGATCCATGCTGCCGAGCACTACCGGTCCGAAGTCGGCGAGAAGGGCTTGCCCAAGAGCGCGTTGAAGTACCTCTTGGCCATCCAACGGGAGGCCGCCTTGCGCCGCGAGGAGATCCGCAACCGACGCAAGACCATGTCACCAACCCCCAAGAAGAGCGGCGCCAACAGGCTGTCGAAAGCACCGCCGACCCCGTCCGCTGTGGACACACCGCCGTCGACGCCGGCAAAAAGGGCGCCCAATGCCAACGGCGGTAGTGAAACCCCAGCGACACCGGCAGCGCCCAGCGGCGATGACGAAGACGACGAAGACGACGCGCCGGAGCATCTGCTGCTCGATCCTGCTCTCATGCTCCCCTTTACACTGCCCTCAGTGACGGACATGCTGGTATCCTACGGCGCTGGATTCGGCGGCCTGAACCGCGAGCGCGAGCACAAGTACATCCCAACGCTGCCGCCAGAGTTCCTGGCCAAGCTGGAGAGTACAAACACCAACACCGCTGTCAAAAAGCCAATGTTTGGGGAGAAGGACTGGGAGAACGAGGAAGTCTGAGGAGGTGCATAGAGAGTAGTCATAGTTTTAGCAGCATTTCAAATACCAATCAGCATTTACATATAATCATCGAACTAGCATTGAACTAATGGAAAATGGGCTTATACTTCTCACAACTGCGTGAGTAAGAGCTATATAGACTGTAGGATCTGTGTAGACATGATGGAGTATTCATACTCGATTGGCGGATAGCCAATAGGAACCAGAAAAAGGAGAAGAGAAAAACAAAAGAGCTGCCAATTTGTGCCGTCAGAACCGAGTTAGACATATGCGCTGCTTGGATTACAGATTGCCGCGCTCGGCCTGCTCGCGCTCGATTGCTTCGAACAGGCTCTTGAAGTTGCCTGCGCCAAAGCCCTCAAAGTTGTTGCGCTCGATGATCTCGATAAACACCGTCGGGCGGTCCATCAACGGCTTTGTGAACAGCTGCAGCAAGTACCCGCCTTGGTCGTAGTCGATCAGGATATTGAGCCTTTCGAGGATCTCCAACTGCTCGTCGCTGATGTTCCAAGCAAGCGGCGCACCCCGGCCTTGCGCAACGGCTTCTCGGTTGGAGGCCAGCCGCTCACGTAGAGACGTGTAGTATGTCGGCGGCACCTTGATGAACTGCACGCCGCGCGCCCGCAGGCTAGAAACAGCCGTGACAATGTCGGGTGTCCGCAGCGCAATGTGCTGCACGCCGGGGCCGCTGTTGTACAGAATGTACTCCTCGATCTGCGACTTCTTCTTTCCTGGGGCAGGCTCGTTGATGGGCATCTTGACGGTGTCGTTGCTGCCGCCGCTCGACATGACGATGCTGCTCAGTGCACTGAAGTCGGTGCAGATCTGCTTGTCGTCGACAGACCAGAAGCGGTGGAAGCCCAGGCGTTCTTCGTAGAACTTGCAGGCATCCTCCATCTCGTTCCAGTCCTGGTTGCCGACGCAGTGGTCGATGCGCTGAAGGCCAACCGTAGGTGCGACTGCCTCCACTGCTTCCGCGGGGGCGTCGGCGACAGCGCGGTAGCCGGGCAGGAAGGGGCCTTTGTAGTCGCCGCGGTTCAGCAGTGTGTGTGTCGTGTCGCCGTATGTGCTCACGACAGCCACGGTGACGCTGCCGCCATACATCTTGTCGTGCACCTTGGTAGGGGGCTGTACGCCAACAACCTTCTTGGAGCGCTTGAGGTTGCTGCTGTTGTCGCTGCCCGCCAGAGGATCATCGGCAACGGCATGGGCGTAGACGCCCTCGACAGAGTCAACTGTGAAGCACACATCCTTGACGGCATCACCATGGCGTTCAAGGTGGTCATGCATGTCGCGCAGCAGGGCACGCTCGGCATCCGAGATGGGCTCATCCTCGGGCAGGTATTTGTAGGACCGCAGCGGCGACTCAAAAACGAAGCACACATTGTCCTGGTCGCCTACGGTATCGGCACCGCCACCACGGTGGTGACCGACGACATATGAGGCAACATAACGGCTGCCAGTCTCGAGGCCACGGTAAGCAAAGGTAGTCAAGCCGAAGCGAGTGCTGTAGTAGCTGGCGGCCTGCTTGGCGTTTCCAACCCACCACTTGATGTGGTCGTAGCCGTGGAAGGTTGCTGGGTCCGGGTGGGACGAGTAGTCTGGGCTAGAGACCGAGTTTCTGGGGGAAATAGCAGACGGTGACATGGACACAAATAGGATACAGGGGAGAAGACAGTTATGAATAGGATGAATAGGAAGAATAGGACATAAGGTGCTTATAGGCTATAGGAGATGTTGTTTGAGACAGGTAGATGTTGAGTCGGACTGTAGTGAGCTTTGTAGATGGTAATGGGTGATGGCTTGTGAGTTGGAAAGGAAGGAGGGATGTAGACGACGAAAATAAAAGGAAGCTACGATCAAAAGAACAGTCGAAGCAAACGACAAGAGGCAACACAGGAGGCCAGAGTATGGTGGACTTCTGTTATATGTATTTCTGGAAGTATGCGGCGGCAAGCCGGGCCAACAAAGGAGACACTGCAGGTATTTCCGTTGAGTTACAGTAATACAGTCTCACATCCCTGACCCCTCAGTACGAGAGCACAGACGTCCATCTTTATGCCGTCTTGTGATGATGCTGACTGTGAGCTTGGTGTTAGTCGGCACACGCTGGCTGCTTTTGGTGCAAGAGGACTTGTCTTGGTGTGTATCTCGGCTTTGTTTGATGCAACGGAAAGCTTGCCGCCTCTTATCGTTATCGGAATACACAGTGGGGGGATGCGGTGGAAGCCGCCCCATGCCGACGGTATCCGCCCACATTTGTCGTTCCGCCGCCGCTAAGCCGCTTCTGTATCATTATGTCATTGATCGAATTTGGAAGGTGCCCCCATTGTGTCAAGAAGGTGCTGCAAGTCAGACCGAATGAGACATCAGCCATTGCAATATCGCCGTCTTAAGATCGCCCGTATCACTAGTAGAGCAGTGGTCCAGGGCCAATGCCACCTTCCCCTTGTATTCCGCAGGTGAGTTCTTGTACGAATTGTACGAAAGGATCTGCGTTCAATAACAAAAGACGTGCACAACCGACTTGAGCACGCTTCCACTTCATCCTCGAATCCCCTCCCACTTCCACGTTTGCTCAATACTGTGAGAGACAACAACAGCTATATTATCGACTCTTCTTATATCTGACTAAGCACGTTTGTTCAGAAGCTCAGCTTTCCTCGAACCAGACACGTTAGATATCATGGCTGGCGTCTCTCTCAGTCGCCAGGACATTGATATCCTAGGCAAGATCCTCGACCCTGAGTCGAGCGCCGACGGAGTGCCACGGCTAGACGCCTCTCTCCCTAAAGACCCACACATTACCGATGCCGAAGAGTACGCCCAGGTCAGCCAACAAGAACGGGACCTTGTCCTGTCGTTACAGCAGGCTGACATGGAGCTGGCAGGCGTAGGGAAGAAGGCACTCCTAGACCCCATCGCAGCATACCGCACAGCCCTTTCAGGTCTTGAGGAGCTCATTGCCAGGAACCCCAAGTATGCAAGCGCAATGAATAACCGCGCACAAGCTCTGCGCCGTCTGTATGGCGACGACATACTCTTGGAGCGCACAGAGGCACCGTCAAATAGCGATAGAACTGCTGCAACAGCAGCGATTCTCCAAGGCGACGCAGCAACTAGTGACGAGCGTGAAAAAGCAGCTGCGACAGTGCTGTCAGACCTCGATCGGACCATTGCTCTCCTTATGCCCGCGTCCTCTTCTTCTTCTTCCCCCAACCCATCCCCAACCACACTCTCCCCGACTGCAAACAAGACCTTGTCGCAAGCCTTTACCCAGCGCGGTGCTCTGTATTATGCCACGTCGACGCACATGGCCTCCGGCCAGAGGTGTAGCAGCCGAATTGAGCGGCCCGAGGTAGAATGGAGCAAGGAGGATTTCGAGGAGGCAGCGGCCCGCAACTTTGACCTAGGCGGCCGCTTTGGCAATGATCTCGCGCGGGAGCTGGCTGTGGGCATCAACCCGACAGCCAAGCTATGTGGACAAATGGTGCAGCAGATGATGAAGGACGAGTACGACCCAGAAGTCTGAAAGGAAACACGTCGGAGGGCTATAAGGCTGTCGAATATCGCACAAAAGCTGGGCTAGAATATAATATATATCCAGAGTACGTGAAAATCGGCTCCTTAAGCTGCCGTTGATGTGTTGGTGAGAGCGGCGAAACGTCTACAACTGTTAGTGTCGATTCCAGAAAAGTGCCAGTGCAGCACGGCCCACGCGAAATATGCATTTGCACATCTCAGCTTGATATGCTCTTACCTCTTCACAACATTGAGGCTATCCTGGGTCGTCATGCCCTTCTCCTTTTGCTCCCGGTTGATCCGGGTCACGGCTGCCGACACACCGATGAAGACGGCGAAGATGGGATCGGCGACCCGAGAAATGATATATGTTGGTGCAGACATCTGTAATGGCGTGTGTGCTTGTGCAATAGCTTTTGTCTGCGCGTTATTGTTATTCGTGTGTATGTCGCGGATCTTCAGGCTTGTATCCTCGGAAAGCTGGGATGAAGCTTCTCATGTCCCAACTCACGCTGCCGGCTTCACAGCCAATGACCATAGCCGTTCTGCCCAAATTAGTGGGGACACTCGACTTCTTAATGAATCCCAAAGTCACATGACTAGTTCCCGATAGTTGCATCTTCAGAGTCCCGCTTTAATACTGTCCCCGCTTTACATACGCTTAGTCATATGATTCTAGCCAATGGATGGGTGCCCCTCAAGGGCGCGGACAATATTTTTTGCCCACACATTTTTTTTTCTGTGTGGAAATTTCGGTAGGGCGGGCTAGCGACGAAAAAACCTAATCCCTCCTCCTCGTTTGCATCCCTCTTGCTTTTGGTGCCTCTCCGAAACGAGAAAAATCACGACCATCGACAAATCTTTTCGACGCCAATCCAGCAACATACGTCGGAACACAACCAACCTCTTTACTCCCCCAAACCGTCACCATTCCGAGTTAAAGAGAAATTGAGTTTTCTTCTTTCAGTCAAAATGAAGTTCCTCAAGGTCGGCCGTGTTGCCATCATCACCCGCGGCCGTTTCGCCGGCAAGAAGGTAAGAACCGACGAGATGGCGGGATAGACGAGGAGGACAGCGGAGGAAGGCAACGAAGGGGACGTGTGATCACCAAGGCAATGAGCTCGCCCGACATCGACCACGCCAGCTAGAACGGAGCGACACGAACAGCACGAACGACACGACGAAGTGCATGCGACACGACAAACCAGTTTCGACCCCACGTCCAATGGCTTTAGAGCATGACAGCGACTCGGCATCAGACTCTGCGGAACAAAGTCATGCGGCGGCTCAAACGGATCACTGTTGCGACAACAATCCGTGGCAGACGTGTGCATCAGATGAAGGATGAAGGCCGGCCTGGGCTCGGCGGCCAAGATTCGAAATCAGCATCGGCTCGACATGGACTCGGCCAATATCCAACGCCAGTGGCTGCACAGCTCTAAGACTCTTTCTATGCGAAACACCGACAGCCATTCTTCGGATCCAGTTCTCACGACGACGTGCCGCGTGCTGTTGCTTTCTGACGTCTCGTGGTTGCTGAAAACTTTTCGAGCAAAATTGCTGACCGTGCCCTCTCTCTTCTTTCAGGTTGTCATCATCCAGCCCGTTGACGCTGGCAACAAGCTGCACCCCTACGGCCACGCCCTGGTCGCCGGTATCGAGCGCTCCCCCTCCAAGATCACCCGCCGCATGTCCAAGACCCGGCAAGAGAAGCGCAGCAAGGTCAAGCCTTTCATCAAGGTTGTCAACTACAACCACCTGATGCCCACTCGCTACACCCTGGAGCTGGAGGGCCTGAAGGGCGTCATCTCCAACGACACCTTCAAGGAGGTTTCCCAGCGGGAGGATGCCAAGAAGACTGTCAAGAAGGTGCTCGAGGAGCGGTACACCAGCGGCAAGAACCGGTGGTTCTTCACCCCTCTGAGTATGTCATCCTTTCTCTTTTTCGTCACTCAACTGTTTTGTCTGTCAACGTCCACTAACAACGCCTCTAGAATTCTAAATGTCTCGTCTCTGTTTCGTTTTTCCTCTTTTTTGGTCATACTTGCGGGAAGGGGTTCATGATGTAAATCAACACATCTGCTACAAAAACCGGGCATTATTCTAAGAACGAAAACGAAGAGCAATTGCAATTCTTCTTTTCTCAAAAAACAAAAAAAAGACATTTTCAAAAAGTTCTCTCTCTGCAAACAAGTTATACCTCTCTTCTTCATCCCATCATTCTCTCCCTGTGTCTGCCTCTTCCTTGACAGCATCATATCATTCTTCGTCTCTTACTCGCAATCGACTCGCCCGGCGCTCTCTTCGACTGTCACGACCGCTCGTTTCGTCGGGGGACCATCTCCGACGACGGCTCGGTGGCTAGGCAATGAAGACCCTTGTCATGGACTGGCGCTGCCCAGTGCCAGTGCAGTACCCGTGGCTTCTCGGAAACAGGAGACCTCATGAAATGGATGCGGATATGGGAATGGCATTGAATAATGTTTACTGAAACAAAACGAGGGGCGGCGTCGGGTTGGTACAAGGACTATCAGGAACAAAAGCTGTACTTTTTATTATTTCTCTTTTGTTTCCATCAGACCAAGGAAACTGAAACTGCAATCATAAAAAAACTATAAAATTTACAACCTCTCGTAGATGACGCTGTGAAAAAAAAGATATTTCGACCATGGGTACTCGGGCTTTGACAAGCGTCCAAGTTTTCTGGCTTAGTAAGGTCACTTACCTAAAGAAATCGACCACATCGACAGCACCTATATTTGTTGCGTTCACGCCATAGAATATACTTAATGTTTGTCTTTATTGTTCAAAGCTCCACGTAGAATGTCTATCCGATTTCTTCCACCATCGTCTAAATGTGATAAACGCCTGATAGCCGCTGCGAACTGCATGCAAGTATTGAGAATTAAGTCAAAGAATGGCTGTCTCATCCTATCCACCAGTGTAGATGTAGAGTACGGGCCATATTGATTTCTCCCGTGCAGCGTAAATAATTTCACAATCTTCTTCAATCTTCCACGTAGCTAAGGCCTGACATCAAGAATAGAAGAAATCAAACACCAAAATGTGACATTAGAAAACAAAACCAGCTCCATTGGGATTATTAAGTGACCATAGCATATTACACCGCGTAAAATGTAGAAGAGACGTTGAGAAAATAAGGGTGAATATAGAGAACGGGAAGAAAATGCTAAAGGGCAGGGCGCTCGCTCGCGACTCTGGTGTTGTCAACCGCATTGCCTACAGCGAGCTGCCTCCGAAGGTGTGAAGAATTAAACGTTTGAAGGGTTCCGGGGAAGGATGAATAAGGAAAGGAAATGCCATGAATAAAAAATAAAAGGGCAAGGTGGGAGAAGAGAGACATAAACGACATGCAATGAGAGCGTGGCAGGCAGCCCATTTCCTTGTATCAGTAGTACAAGTCGAAGCTCCACGCAATCCTGCTAACCAAACAGCATCGCCTGTTTCGCCATTCGCATAGGGCGTGGCGTATCGCGACGATTGTGAATGGTTTTTAATTATATCCGGGTAGAAAGGCCGGTGGGAATGTTGCTCGGGCCAGCCCATGAAAGGAGCAGGAGAACGGTCATCAGAACGCTGCCGAGGATGATCAGCTTGCGCAGGACGGGGCGGGCAGCGCCGAACTCAGCCCACTTGCGGCCACTTTCAGCGGCATAGCTCTTCAGAGTGTCGTAGCCAAGCTTGAAGTAGACCATGCCGCACAGAGCAATACCGTAGCCGAAGAACTGCAGGGGGGTAACCTGAGTGCCCCAGATAAGCATAGAAGCAGCGACCAGCAGGATGTCCTTGAGGACACCGCAAAGAGTCAGGACAAGGACAGAAGTCTTGCCAATCTAAAAGGTGGGTTGGCGGTTAGCGATTGGTCTCGTCAAGTTGAAACAAATATGCGTCCTTCCATTCTCGCTGTGTGACAGAGAAGTAACAAAAGTATCTTCGGCTGCACGTCTCGAGAGACGGCCCATGGAAGGGAAGGGTTGAAATGAGATATGCTTACCAGGAAGACAACTGAGACGTTGAGCAGGAAGGCGCAAAGACCGTTGAGGAAGAACATGCTGAAGCCAACGTTGTTGAAGTCCTGCATGGTAACCTTGGGGACCTCCCACAGAAGAGCGACCATGAGGTTCATGGCAGCGCAGACAGGGGCGAAGTAGTACAGAGAGACGAGGGGGTCCATCTTGTAGTCAGCCGAGCTCAGCAGACGCTGGACCATGGTCAGGCGAAGAGCCTCAAAGACGATGCCAGCCAGCTGGAACAGGAAGCCAGTCAGGACGAAGCTGATCTCGCCGAAAGAGGCCAGAATGACACCGACAACAATGACAGAAACGTTCAGGAAGACCTTGAGGTTAGGCTGGGACACGCCCATAGCCCAGCTGGCCAGGAGAACAGCGACGGGGGTGGTGGCCTTGAGCATCTGGATGAAAGCAACACTGAGGTAGAGGTAGGTCAGGTTACCGCAGATCAAGCTCAAGCTGAAGAAGACACCGATGGGGACAATGGCGCGGAGGTAGACACGGCCGGTCATCTTGACGGTCTTGCGGCCATCAAGCAGGGTGGTGTAGCGGGCGAGAAGCTGGGTCATGATAGTAGCGAAGATCAGGTGGTAGGTCGTCAGGATGACGGGGAAGCCTGCAGGAGCATCGTGGTTAGCTATGGCGCTTGGAGTGCACACCGGGTCCGTCAAGGACGGCTATGCAGATGCGAGGGAAGTCAGACATACGGAAGTGAAGGGTGTCGAGAATCCATTTGTTGAACAGAATGACGGAAGAGCTTAAGCTGATCCAAGCACTACACAGAAAGAAGAGGTTAGCTAAGAACTCATGATATTGGCCGCCGGCGAAGCAAGTTGACGTACATCACGTAGACAGCAGCGGGTATTGTGGGCTTGGGAGACTGCGACTTCTCGGCCTCGGGGTTGACAGTCGGCAGGACGGGGGCAGACGAGCTAGAGGCGCCATCGCGAGGGATGTCGCCGGACATCCGCATCTTCTCTTCGGCGCTCATTGTGAAAGGGGTGATTGGTTGGTGCTGCAAGACGTTGAAGAGGTTGAAGAGGTTGAAGAGAGGCTGAAGAAGAAGGGTGGTTGGAAGAGGGGTGAGAGAGAAGTACGTGACCGAGTTGGAGAAGAGTTGGATCAAACGTCTATGGCAGAGGAGAGAACGAGAGAGTGAGAGAGAGATCCAGTGCAGTGGTTGAGTGTGGGAGGAGAATGGGAGAGGAGAAGGAGATGCGACTTTTTTGGTACCAAGGAAGACGCAGTGGAAAAAGGAGTGGTAGATGATAGCAAGATAGGATGGTAGGATGGGGTATTTTCACAGCAGCACGCACAGCACAGCACAGCACAGCACAGTGTCAGTGACCCTGTCGCGCTCCAATGACGATGGGTGGCAGTTCCCTATTCTGTAGGAGCCAGGGCGGGCGGCGGGGGCAGGAGCGAACAGCGTTAGCACGAGTGCGAACGTGCGACAGAGTAGTAGCGGAAGGTGTGGCAGGCGAATAGCGTTACGTTAGCAGGACTGGAGCCAAAAGGGGAAAGAAAAATGGAGGCAAAAGCTTAGTTTGCAGGAAAGATCGGTCGAGACCGCGTATCTGACAATGCCCTTTACGATGTGGCTCTTTCCTTCTGCAATGCACACGGGGCAATTGGCTGCAATACGTGCACAGCATGTATCTTACGATAGCAAAGTACAGTGTCTTGGACTGGACAAAAAGGAATGTGCGTCCGGGCAGCTAAATCGCGCCTGCTGAGATGCACGAAAGAATGCTAGAAAGAGACACCAGATAAGGGCAGAGAAAGGGCAGGTGGCAGCCTCTGACGAGCGCAGACAGTGCGACTAATAATATTATAGTTGCCATTCTATGGCAGAGGCAGGAAGGAGCTTATTTCCTCTTGTTCTGCACTAGAAAGGAGAGAGTGCAAGAGATGGAAAAATAGGGGAGATTGGGGGTCGGGGCTACTGCGGGAAACAGGCATGTGCAAATCCCAGGAGCAAGCAGCAGATGGTCATAGAATAGAAAGAGTAAAATGACATCTGTCAAGATCAAGATATCCTACCAAAGCACAGCATCGAGCATGAAAGACGTGCAGGACACGGACAGGCTGTAGACAGGCTGTAAATTGCATTCCGCTGTTAAGGATGAAGAGGTGCGGTACGTGGCAGCAGCCGTGGGAAATTAGAGGCGAATGGAAATAATAGCAAGACAGGAAAGGCAAGATGAAAAGAAGAGGGAAAATCAAACCAAAATCAAATCAAAAGGAAAAGGCGACATGATAATGACAAGTGCGCGATAGAGCATTGTACCGAACCAAGCAATTTACTAAGACGGGTACTTTTGCTGGGCAATGCAGGTACTTGCAGGTGCTGTCGACCGCCGGCCGTGGCTGTCATTGGCTGCAGCGCAGCTCAAGATCCTGTTCCTAGACGGTATTCTGCCGGTAGGGCCCCACCACGTGAAAATGAGCGGCCTTTGAAAGGGGCTCGACAGGGCCCTGCAGGTTGTCTGATAGAAGTGTCTCATTTGGCTTTGATTATGACTTGTTTGGGTCTGCTTCTGCGTCGTGAATTTTGGTGTTTCTGTAAGATATCTTCTTGTGCCGTCTGAGGCGGGCCAATGCCATCTGCAATCAACTCAACGTTGTCTGACTTCTCGGCCTGTCTTCCTGCATGTACCTCTCTATTTTTGTCTTTCTCATGAGAAGGATGCGACTCAGAACGTAGCAGTTCGTATCTCGTCTCCATTTCCCTGATCTCGCCAAACAAGACCTCCAAGAACAAGAACCGGAGTCACGCATTGGGGCCGTAGTGCTTGTGTGCGTTGCGCTCAAGGCCAAACCCGGATTGCTGCAGACCTGCCTTGGCCAGGCGAGGTTCCCTGAATGCAGAAGGTTGCATTCCGCCGACCTGATCAATCTTTTGCAATTTGGTAATCTAATAAGATACTTGATGTTTGATCAGTTTTGTCAATTTAAGGAGTGGGCTAAATTGATAAATTTTCTTTTGTCCGCGTCGAAGCCATGCGTATTCTGCGCTAGAAAACTTTAGAGGCCGTAGCGTTGCGCTTTCTTTGTATCCCAAGATATCTTATGAGATGGCACCAGTACAGATGAAGCAAGTTTAAGACAAGTACAAGCAGGTGTGGCAAAGTACGCAGGGTCGGCAGGCATCTGTTAAACTAGGTTTCAACTGTAATAGGGGTTGCGGCCCTCTCCGATTCTCTCTTTGATAGTCAACCAGAGACGCCAGACTGACCACGCTGGCGAAATAGGGAACGCCTTGCAGCGTGCTGCAAAAATGCCAGGAATGGTGTGCAAAGGGGTGGCACGTCCCAAGGGCTGACGAAAGCTTGACGAAGAGACAGACAGTCTCGACCTCCCTTGGATGGGATACTGGGAGAGCTTTGATAGCTGCTACGTGTCCGAACATGTCACGCAGTCGCTACGTACTCGACAGAGAAAGTCAATGTAAGCTACGAAGTTACAAAGGCAACCAGGCATTCAGTGGTTGTGATCTCGTCTGTCGGTATCAGCCTGCAGCCGCATTCATCAAGGCCAAAGCTAAATTTCTTTACTGTTGTTTCAAGAAGGCGCAGATCTTCATCTTCTGCACCTGCAGATCCTGCCACAGCCTCAAACAACAGTCTATCTTCTTTGTAGTATGGACTAGGAACAAATTTAGAACAGCCGTTAGGACTGCAAGTTGAAAGCTAGCGACGGATTGACAAAGTCTGTACTCCGTATATATCCTCCATATTGAAGTAAGAGGCTGGAACAGATGCCAAAGAGGGTACAAGTGTCTTATTACTTGCTACACTGTATTACAGAGATGGTGGGCTCTAATGAGATATGAGAGATAAACCCTTGTCATCCACCCAGATCGCCGTAATTACGAGTACAATCATGTTTTTCTTCCAGTTTGCAAGATAGGAAACGCACCAACAATCTGTCTTTTACCCTGTAGGCATACAGCATAAGCAGAATATCATATACCACATCAAAAGTAGAAAAAGCACTGCGTTGCGGCAATGAAACAAGTCTACCTCGAATATGCTTGATGCCCCCTCTAGTCTATCTTGATAATATGTTGATATTCATCCTCTATCTACTATTGTCCATATCCATAATATGGCCCCTGTCCATCTACTCTCGCTTGCCCCTTTTTGATGAGCTTTTATTGCACAAGGCTACGTCCCGTTCCACTCAATAAAATTGAGCAAAAATAGTGCCGTCCCGTTTCTTGCGTAATTGTTTCGGTACATCGGTTAATCATCTTCACATGATATCGTGTGTCTACGGAGTACAATGCGCCCCGAGTTATGCTATGCAAAGATGGCCCGTTTAGGATGCTTGTATATGTAAGCAAAACACATCACATAAGCAAACTGACTAGAACAGCCATGTGCCAAGACATCTGGATATCTTGGCAATGAGAAGAGTGCTGCATGTTGACGTAAAAATTGGAGATCTTGCTGCTTCCCCGGGAGATCTGTTCTTGGGTCTTTGTTTCTGCTTGGTTTCTTCTTTGTTTCTGCTTGAGCTCTGCGTTTCCAAACACAAGGTGCCCTGCAATATGGTTGTGTGTCTACATACTCGTACATGTACGCCAGCAGCTGCCCCGAACCAGACAGATCTCGGCACTGGTCCCGATGAGATGCACCTGCCGTGAGACGACCCCATGGCGGTTGGCGCTGGCGATCTGAGGTGCTCAACAGCTGCCAAGGTCTACTGGCAGTGAGGTTTGACAACGAACACAATAGACAGGCCCAGCCCGGCCATTGCTGCCCGCTAAGCCCGAGTCACACTCGATTGATTTGAATCTGCAACGACTGATAGCTTGGTTAACGGCATGGGCCTCGGCCACGTCTACTGCGTCGTAAAAGGCGAGCAAGATGCCCGAACTGCGCAAGTGTCTAGTCTACTCGGTACAGGGTCAAGGCTCATATAATTATATGCTTGTCTATATCAGTAGCTAAGATAAGATACAAGACCTTATCAAATAAACAGGCATCGTCGGGTTTGGATAGCTGCTGTGCTATTGACTGTGCCGCCCACCAACTGTCTAGCAAGATAAGATACACAGCATTGCGCCCAGCTCCAGCTTTCTACTCCGTACGCAACAGCCGTGCATGCATATCTCGGACGAATTGCAATAGCCTTGCACAAACTGCGTCTTACGTCTGACACGGCTCACAGATGGACTCTCTTGCGTTCTACGCGTCCGTAACACGTCGTCGATATTGTTCGTATCTCTGCCGAGACGGCAGACGGGAGATGGCAGATGCCAAGTTTGCCGCTCGTGTACTATCTTGAGGTACTGCCACCTATTCCTTGCTTATGAATGATGCTGTCTTTAGTCGTCTACTATCCGTTGAAGACAGATCCTCATGTTCTCGACGCTTTGTCTTGAATACACTGCTACGAAGCACATCATCAAGTACGGAATACAAGTGTGTCACATCGATACACAGTGGAGATGAGGTGTGATTCGGCATAAATAATGAATTGAAAAACACACGTCGTCGTCAGTGCATAGCTGCAGCGGTAAAAATAACTATCGAGCAGGATCGAGCAATGCGCCGGTGGCAGGCAAGACGGCAATCCCCCGTTCGGACACCAATTTCTACTTGTAGAAATACAGCGAGCATACTTGCTGTTGCGTACACCGTACGGAGGTTGTAAAAGATCATCTCTCATCTCGAAAGCAGAACGTGTATTATTTCCCGGTCTGTGATAAAGCGGTAAGTTGTTCTAAAACTCCCCCACTCTGCCCATTTCTCTAACGCTAGTGCCAACAGGGGCTAGGGGTGGGATGAAAGACAGGTACAGACGACCTGGACTCGCTGGACTATCTCCAGTATCGCAATTGACAAGACAAAAAGAGTTTTTAATACAATAATAACCACACTACTCCGTACGAGGTAAGCCCCGCCAGAGGCCAATAGCCAGAGGCTCATTCACTAGACCCCTAGGCTATGGTCAAGGCAGGCGTAAACGTGCCTCTTAGATCAGGGGAGGCAGGCGCAAAGGGGGGTCAAAGAAGGTGCAAAGGTGGGCTATATGGAGGGGGAAGAGCTGCTCTTTCTGTTCCTGACGAGAGCGTGATTGAGAAGGAAGGTGCGAGGGAGCACGTTATTGTGCTGTTGGGGCAGGCAAGGTTGCATTTAATTTGATAGATATAAATACTGATAATAAATAGTAATAAATACAAACAAACAATTAAATAATCAAGCAATTAAACACGCAGACACTTGCAATCACATAATCACATCAGAAATCACAAGCAAATTAAAATTACAGATACAATCAGGAAAAGAGCAAACGTGAAAAACAAAGCTTCCCAGCAACCAGCGCAACACCGGCCGATCTGCTCTCTGTGTGCTGCTATCAGTCCTATCAGAACGGCCCGCGTCGCTGTCAAGTGTGCAATACCCTCTTTCCTCTTTGCCTGGTCCCTGTCTGGAGCTCCTTCCGCATTTTCTCCTTTTTTCCCTCCTTCCTCTCTTTTGGGAGCTCTGCATAATAATATTAGCTGGCTAGGCCGGCGGCTTCTTTACTTACCGCTTTTCCGCCTTGCCATCTCTTTACCTTCTTTTTCTTCTTTTCCTCTCTCCAAGCATTCTCTCCTTCGCCTCCTTCACCTCCTTCACGATCCTCGCCAATTCCTTCTATCTGACCCCTCCATCCATACACCATGGCTGATATGTGAGACTTCCCTGGCCCCTGATACCAAAGCTTGCCCATTGGCCCCTCCAGCCCACTAACCTACTCTTCAGCAACGTCGACGTTCTCGTCATCGGCGCCGGCCCGACTGGTCTCGGCGCGGCCAAGCGTCTCAACCAGATTGTAAGCTCTCCTCCGACCCCTCCAGCTTGCGATTGACTCTCGCCTCCGCTCCTCAGACACTCTTGCTAACCAACACAGAACGGCCCTTCATGGCTGATTCTCGACTCCAACGACAAGGCCGGTGGTCTGGCCTCGACCGACGTCACCCCTGAGGGCTTCGTACGTGACACCCCCCCCCTCTGTCTCTGGCCTTTCCCTTCTTTCTGTCTTCCCCCCAGCTAACATTGGCCCCCCCCATAGCTTTACGATGTCGGCGGCCACGTCATCTTCTCCCACTACAAGTACTTTGACGACTGCCTTGACGAGGCTCTGCCCAAGGAGGACGACTGGTACCACCACCAGCGCATCTCCTACGTCCGCTACCGCGACCTCTGGGTCCCCTACCCCTTCCAGAACAACATCTCCGTCCTGCCCAAGGAGGACCAGGTCAAGTGTATCGACGGTCTTATTGACTCCGCCCTTGAGTGCCGCGTTGCCAACACCAAGCCCGCCAACTTTGACGAGTGGATTCTGCGTATGACCGGTGAGGGTGTTGCCGACATCTTCATGCGCCCGTACAACTACAAGGTGTGGGCCGTCCCTACCACCAAGATGCAGTGCCAGTGGCTCGGTGAGCGTGTCGCTGCTCCCGATGTCAAGACGGTCGTCCGCAACGTCGTCCTGAACAAGGTTGCCGGCAACTGGGGCCCCAACGCCACTTTCCGCTTCCCTGCCCGCGACGGCACTGGTGGTATCTGGATTGCCGTCGCCGACACTCTTCCCAAGGAGAAGACCCGCTTCGGCAAGCACGGCGAGGTCACCAAGGTCAACGCCGACAAGAAGATTGTCACGTTGGCTGATGGCACCACCATTGGCTACGACAAGCTGGTGAACACCATGCCCGTTGACAAGCTTGTCGAGAAGATGGAGGACACTGAGCTGGTCAAGCTGTCCAGCGGCCTGTTCTACTCTTCGACCCACGTTATTGGTGTCGGTCTGCGTGGCGCCCTTCCCGAGCGCATTGGTGACAAGTGCTGGCTGTACTTCCCCGAGGACAACTGCCCCTTCTACCGTGCCACCATCTTCTCCAACTACTCGCCCTACAACCAGCCAGCGGCTGACGTCAAGCTGCCGACCCTGTACCTTGCTGACGGCAGCAAGCCCGCCTCGACCGAGGCTCAGGACGGCCCCTACTGGTCCGTCATGCTGGAGGTTTCCCAGTCGGAGCTGAAGCCCGTCGATGAGGAGAACCTGCTGAAGGACTGCATCCAGGGCCTCATCAACACCGAGATGATCAAGTCGTCTGACGAGATCGTCTCTACCTACCACCGCAAGTTCGTCCAGGGCTACCCCACTCCTACTCTGGAGCGTGAGGGTGTGCTCAAGGAGCTGCTGCCCAAGCTGCAGGCCAAGGACATTCTGTCCCGTGGCCGCTTCGGCAGCTGGCGCTACGAGGTTGGCAACCAGGACCACTCGTTCATGCTGGGCGTGGAGGCCGTCGACCACATTGTCAACGGCGCTGTCGAGCTGACCCTGAACTACCCCGACTTTGTCAACTCTCGCCAGAACCACGAGCGCCGCCTGGGCCAGACCTTTGCCTTTGGCACGCCCGCCGAGCTTCCCACTCGTGAGAAGTAGAGTAGGACATATTGCATTCGTTTGTCAGTAGTGTCGCACGTCTGGTAGCTTTTCAGTCCACCTCCTCCGCGCCTCGTCTCTCTTTCTTATGCATTCCCCTTCCCTCCACTACCACGATCCCGACCATGCATTTACAATAAGAACTATATATCCAAGCATACAATATATATCATACCCCAACACCACCAACGTTTATATTATAAGACAAATGAGACAAGAGCGGAAGATGTGTTGGAGAGAAAGTACCGCGTGAGAGGAATGGCCACGATATGTGCAGCCTGGGGCATATTGCTCATGGGGTTGCATACGGCAATGCAACAAACGGTTTTCTTCATGACGACGGGGATATTTATAATGGGGACTAGGGAACACGAGTACACAGTGTTTATAGTAGCGATATGATTATTTTGATTTATATAGAAGTATGGACAGGGAAGACTAGACATCGCGCCGATACTATCTACATCTCTCTATCAGCCGCCCCTAGCAGCACGTCCATGTCGTAGTTGTGATATCGTACTATATGCCTTGCCAGTAGTCCGGTAGGCCAGCCATAGCTAAGAGACATTCTTTGTAATCTAGCTGCTGTGGGTTGTAGCATATGGTCCGAATTAACATGATCCGTCTAGACTCTGGGCGGTATCCAATGCACCAGCCTGGACACGATCTCGATCACCGAGGACATGGACGGCCAAGATGAATCCTGGAGGTGATGTTGCAAGACAATGAACAACAATACAGTAGTACGCATATCGGGCACAGCACAGCACAGCTCGTCTCTCACGCTCTCGTGTCTTCGCTTACACGCCGTTGGTTGAGAGCACTGCATATGTGTATTTGGCTATGTTTTATTCGTTGGCTCATCCTCTCGCCCTTGAATTAATACCACTCTCAAGCTCTCTTTCTTCTCGACTAGTTCTACTTTATTTGTCCTACATTCCCTATTAGTCCTGTCACAATTGGTTTTGCGATATCTTGTCCTCGATGTGACAGACGCAAACACACCGTTTTTCGTCGTCTCTAATTAGCAATGATAGCAATAGCTGGTGTATGCTAGCTATTGTTAGGTATTTTTCACATCTTCTTCGTATAAACTATATGATTTGTTTGAATTGGTTTGGTATTTTCTTCTTATTTTTCCAGTACGGCAGTATTATATAGAAATTAACATACTTTCCTTATTGTATCTTGTTTTAAGTAACAAGGTAATAATTCAAAATACAATTTAAAACCTACGATATGACTAATTGTCAATGTTTATTGATCCTTGGTCCCCCCCATAACAAAATTGCTTTTATTTATTTATACTATTAGTTTAAATCCACAGATGCATGCCCGACATTCATCTTACACTCACCTGCCACAGCCTTTACGTAGCTTTACCATACTTTGTAGGTCTTGTTATGGAGCCTGGGATGTTAATAGCACACGTAAGAACGAGGGACGTCGTATCTCACACACAGCACGGGGTACTTATGTTTTGACATGACGCCACCCAAGTCTTGAATCGGTTCGCCAGGCTGTGTGATCCGCATTGTGTGACGGTCCGCCGAGGCGTTGACAACATGGTGCATCATGCCGCTAACAGAGCTAGCATAGCTGCGTGGTCGTCGTTGGGACGGCTGATTGCCAACTTGCGCTGCGCGAGCTGGAGAACGTTGTCCGAAGCAATGTGAGCCGCTCTTTTGTACGCTAGGTTAGCTGCCGGTACAATCTTCTGGCCGCTGCTATCTCTGCCACCTTCTTCTCGTGCTCAGTACTGCTCTGCCTTTGCATCGGCTCGCTGCTGAGCGTGCGTCTGTCTGCGGTCTTTGGCAAGACGGGCTTGGTAGATGGCCAGTACGCGTCGTCAATAAGGCCCGCAAAACGCTCTTGAAAGGAAAGGCAGCGCCGTGTAGCCTGCATCTGCAGCAGATTGGCCGGGTCCATCCCGCTTGCTCGGGATTCGCGGATCGTATCGAGGCCGACACGGATGTGCCGCCACCAGAACACTTCGGCCTCGCCCAGGGAATGCACGTGGGTAGACGGGGACGAGATCTCAGAGGTCAAGGGGTGTATTCGGGAGTAGATAGAGGCAGGGCAGGCAAGTCAGCTGACGTGTCAGCTGATACCCTTCTGTTCTATTCTATTCTATCTGCTGTGTTTAATCCTATATAAGAGCAGGTAACGCGGCGAGGCGGGCTTTCACCGACATGCTTGTTTTTATTGCTTCTCTTGACCATCGACAGCCCCTCTTGTTGCATTCTGCGCAATGATCGACACTTTGCCCCCCCGAACCCTGAAAACCAGAAAACACGGTGCCACGCCGTTAAACCTGTGAGCCTCGTTTAGCGCCTTTGATGATTCAAAATACAAATCTAGCTTGAGGACAGCCTGCAAAACGAGGTTACCTCTGGCTTGGAAGTGTAAACACGAAGATGCCACAGCAGCAAAGCGGACGACTGAACGTTCTTAGCAAAGCTTCTTGAGTTGCTTCATGTGATGGGCGGCCGTGCTTGCTACTGTGATTGGCTGCACAGGACCCACTGACATCATGATGCTTCTTCGTCATTTATTCACTAAAGAAGAGTTGTCTGCCGTGAATCCCAGTACAGCAAGAGAGTGCCGACTTGCATGCAGGCTGCAGGCAAACTGTTTGCGGCCACTGACACGTAGTTGTCTTGCACCAAGATGTGTCTAACCTTCCCCATTGTCGTCATGCCGCGAAGCCACCCTGGTTGTGGCCAGTCTTCCTGTCTCAAGCTGGAAAGATGAAGTAGGAAGTAGGAAGTATATGAGAGGAAAAGGGAAAAGGAAAAGGAAAAGGAGAAAGAAAAAGGAAAAGAAAAAGAAAAAAGAGAAAAAAAAAGAAAAAAGGAAAGACGAAAGAGGAAAGAAGGAAAACGGGGATCAGATAGGGCGTAAGGTGATTCTTGGCTATTCTCCTCCCAGTCGCACCTTCCTCTGCAGGATTTTCATGAATAAGTCGATGCGTCGTAGGGAGGCAAGAGCCTTCTATATTCAGTTCCGAGAAGGAAAGAGCGACCGAGCCTGCATGAAGCCAATATAACGCTGCTTCTCGTGCGTGCTGGCCCCCTCTCCCTCCTATTCCCCTAACCCGTTTTCCTCTCCCCTTGCCCACCACATCCTTGAGAGTGCATGCTCTTCGCGCCTTTTTTTTCGATCCAGCAACCGATGACCGATCCCCCAAACCTCGCGCATGCATGCTCGAATATAGGGTAAATAGCAGAGTTGCACCCAAATAGGACAATCCCCACTCCGCAGCGGCCTGCATTCTCTCCAACAAGCGGCTGCTTGTTCCCCGAACAGGCTATCCGACAGGACGACTGATCCCGACGAGGACCTGTCATCCGTTGCGGAATACAAGCCGTCTCGGTCTGCATTTTGCATGCAAACATCCCAAGGAGACTCCTAGTTGATTGACTTGTGGCCTCGTTTCATCCTTGAGTTGCAGCTAGGGCCTCCTCACAAAGCATTAGCGCTGCCCACTTTGCTGAGCCAAGTGGGCATTTGCGCGGAGAGTGAGCTCCAAGGGAGGACCCGAGGGGGACATTGCCCTCCAAAAGACCGACAGTCAGACACCGTGGGCCACGATTTGCTGTCGTCCGTCTGCCTTGTTGCCTCCGTGCCTGTCGCTTTCCGTGCCTGTCGCTGGTCTCCCGCACACCCTCATTCCTCGTACCTTGCCTGGCGCATCCTGCCGTGAGGACGACCAGACCTGGACATACCTCACCCCGACCCGCCAACGGACGACTAGCCCACGCCACTTCGGGCCTCTTCCGACGACATACATCCAAAGTGCGACCCTCTTCGACAGCTGCGAACTCCAACTCGAAACCTGCCCTGCCGACCCCCGATCTGTTTGAATACTAGCCGCGCTCTGGGCTGAGCTTCCATCCACCTCGACTGCTACTGTGTGTTTACCTGCACCTTACTCATCACTCACCACTTGACCTCTACACTCGACGATGCGGTCTCGCATGGCCTCTATACGTGCTGGAAACGAATAATACGGTAGAGTGGAAGTTCCCGAGAAGCAACAAGTCTGAGAGACTACAGAGCCATACACCGCACCAACCCACCCTCATCCGCCGGACCTGTTTGTTCGCGCACACAACAAGCTTCCTCGGCCCTAGGACGGTCCCCGACACCGCCCACCATGGACAATGGTGCCGGCCCGTCTGCGGCTGACGCTGCCCTTGACCCCCCGGCACGCCTCTTCGAACGCCTTCGCCAGCTTGCCGGCTACTCGTGGGATGAGAACCGCAAGCCATTACATACGAGTTACGACAACTGGTAAGTGTTGACGGATATTCTCACTGGCACCGGGTGCAGCTGCAATCTGCACAGAAACTGTCTCCCGGCCTCGTGGATCGTGCGCCTCGGTCAAACCCATGACTAATGTCGTCTTTAGGCACATCTTTGGAACCAGATTCGTCTCCCCATACTCAGCGACAACATTATCGGCTGCCCACTCTAGCCAAGTCTCTAGCCCCTCCATTGTAGGCCGGCTGCCCCCCGGTCGTGCCCCTACGTCCGATGGCTACATCCTCTCTCCAGCACTCACAGAACAATCTAGCGACCTAAACACAAGTGTGTCGCCTGCCCTCAGCTCTGCCAATGTCGCTGCCGGCGACTCTGCCGTGATTGAAGAAACGGTGGTGGCACGCATATCCTACCATGTGCTCAGAGAAGAACGGTCGTTCCACATTGTCATGAATATGATCCAAAGCGTCGACATCCAAGGAGACCACATTGCAAAGCCAATCGATCTCCTGCGCCTAGCCCCCCACCCCAGTGACCACGGCCCTCTCACTGTCGCCATTTATCGAAGCCCCGGAAAGAATATCATCGGCGACTACATCAACCTCGGTGCCGCCTACTACTTGGCTCGACGGGTTGGCGACACTTGGGAGGCTGATATCAAGCCAAAATTCAACCTCAACCCACCGATCAGCCTGGAGCTTTTTCTTGACTTTGCCATTGGCGCATCGCAGTGTCTAGAATTGATCCACCACAGCCAAAATATCGTACACGGTGAGATCCGTGGCGATGCATTCCACTTCTGTGCGGACACCTACAAGGTCAAGCTGATTTCGTTCGGATCTGGCCTTCGGTCTTTTGAACATGGCCTGACTAGTTCTGGTTGGGCGACTTTGTCAAAGGAAGTCGGTGCCATGAACAAGCTGCTCTACATAAGCCCAGAGCAAACTGGGCGCATGCCAGCCGAGCCTGACTCGCGAACTGACATCTTTTCACTTGGCGTTCTTTTCTGGACGCTGCTGATGCAGCGCCCTGCTTTCGAAGGCGAGCTTCCTCTCGACATCGTCCAGGGTGTGCTTGGACGCCGACTATTCAACGTGTCTTCGGAACGTCTTGATGTCCCCGAAGCCATCGACCGCATCATTCAGAAGGCCACCGCGAAAAATATCAACGAGCGTTACCATTCGGCGAGCGGTCTACGCCACGACCTGATCCAAGTACGCGAATTCCTGAGAAATGGCGACCTGGCACCCTTGAAGGACTGGCAGGTAGCGTCGCGAGACGTGTCTTCGATCTTCATGTTACCGACGGCTATGATTGGGCGCGAGGGCTCGCGCAAAAAGGTCATGGAGGTCATCGAGCGCGTGGCAAAGAATCATGCCATAAACCAGAAGAGTGGTGCCAACCGCTTTTCAGACGGATCCAGTTTCTCTACCGAGTTCGCCGACAATGCAGACGCCTCTAGCGACGGTGGTGCTAGCTCCCTGGAAAGCCTGAACAAGCAAAGTATCAGCCTGGCACATACTGCAACGTCTGACCTCAAGGCTGCTCGGAATAGCTTCCACCCTTCACTGCAATCGGTGGATTCCATCGCCAACTCAGTAGATACCATATCCTCAAATCCATCAACCACACTCCAGGCAAGGCTCCCCCAGCGATCTTGGGAGCGTCAGCAGTCCATCACCTTTGACTCTAAAAGTCCCCTGGACGGGATCTTGGCTGAGCGTGAGGGTTCTGCATCCCGCCACACTGGCTCAGTCTCGGCCGAGACATCTGCCAACCTGTCCCGCCAGCTAGGGTCTGCCAAGTTCCGCCGACGTGGGCAGTGTGAGATTGTGACCATAGAGGGCGCCGCAGGCCTTGGAAAGAGTTGCCTTGTCCAGTCTGTGCTTAACGAAGCACGGCGGCGTGGCTACTGCTCAGCAGCCAAGTTCGACAAGGCCAAAAAAACCGCTTTCGGCCCATTGCTCAACCTTCTCTCTTCCCTCTTTCGCCAGCTATGGGGCGAGCGCAATACGGACACGCAATTCCACCATCAGCTGCGACAGTACGTGTGGCCGGTATGGCCGATGCTGCACCGGCTGCTTGGCTTACCAGAACATCTGTTTGACTCTCCGGATGGATCTTCTAGTGTATCCCGCGTTCCTACCACACCTCCGATAAACAACTTCCACGGCAAGCAGGGCATCAAGCGGCGTGCTTCATCTCCTGGCTCGACAGTGACCTCCTCTCTTAACTCGCTGAAGACCGGATCCTCGTCATCATCCTCAAATTCGAGGCAGTCTACATCTACCACCCAAGACTTTCTCCGCGCTGGCACCTCCACCAAGTCCATACGATTCATGAACACCGTTCTAGATATCCTGCGCATGTTCACTAGCCACCAATTCATCTGTTTTTGTCTCGACGATTTGCATTTCGCAGATGACGAGTCCCTTGAACTGATCACCCAAATTATCAGTGCTCGTCTGCGCATGATGATCATTATCACCTATCGCCCAGAAGATATCTCTAATGAGAGGGTCAATGCCATTTTGAGCCCCTCGGAATCAGAAGGTGTGTATTTTTATATTATTTAAACCTGTTTGATGCGCTTCTCCTGCTCGATCGTATACTAACCCGCGATCTGCAGAATACCCTAGGTCAGGGAGCCCCAACATCACACGCGTGCAGCTTCTTCCCCTCACCGAGGAAGATATCGTCAAATACGTTGCAATGACACTGAGTCGCCCAGATGCAGACGTTACTGCACTGGCAGTGATACTGCAAGCGAAAACTGCAGGAAACCCCTTTTATATGCGGGAAATGCTGAGTGCTTGCTACCGGAGGAAATGCATCTGGTATGACTACCACGAAGGGATTTGGCGCTTCGACCTGAATCGAGTGTATGAGCAGTTCAGAGGCGATAGCGAGTATGACATGCTTGACGCCGGGTTCATAACAAACCGCCTCAAGGAACTTCCGTCTGCATCCAGAGACATTCTTGGCTGGGCGGCACTTATCGGAAACTCGTTCTCCTTTGATCTGATCTGCCATCTGGTTAGCGGGGAGTTCAATTTCATCGATGAAACCTGCGGTGTACCGCTGGACCAGCACACCCACACAGTGTTCACCCAAGAAGAGGCAGTGGCTGGCCTCCAAGTCATCATCCAGGCTTGCATACTCACCTCAAGCGAAACAGACGACAGTTTTCGATTCGCCCACGACCGCTACGTGGTGGCAGCCAATGATCTTGCCGTTTGCAGTCCTAGCAAGATGCACTATGTCATTGCGCGCACGCTCCTCGAGTACTACGGAAACGATCAGCAGATGAGGGATAGCACCGCCTCCCACATCTGCGAGTCCATCGAGGTGATCAAAGCTCGTGTTTCTGAACGCCTCCAGTACCGCAGAGTGCTCTTCGATTGTGCGTGCCTCGCCACCGAAAACGGAGCTCGGCCCACGGCGGCAAAATACTACAGCAACGCAATCGCCTTACTCCAACCCGATCCGTGGGACGAGAATGGTATCGATACTTCATACGACGAGACACTCCAGCTATACCTCCGTGCTGCGGAGTGTTATCTCTATGTCGGGCAGCAGTCTCTGGCAAACGGAATCCTCGCCACAATTTTCCGTTGTGCCAAGTCTGCTCTCGACAAGGCTCCGGCGTGTGTTATCCAGTCACGCATTCATGCGCAAAGTGGTAAGGCCTCCTTGGCTCTATCGTGTCTGAAGGAGTGCCTGAAAGACCTGGGCGTTTCTGTGATAGACAACCCTACCTATGAGCAGTGTGACCGGGAGTTTGAGAAGCTTGCTGTTCGGATACAGAGCATGGAACGTATGGAAGTCCAGGCTGCGCCGGACTCGAGTGATCCAGTGCTGGCATCGGTAGGCGCCGTGCTGGCCGAAGCAGCCAGCATCAGCTGGTGGAGCGACGAGCTTTATTTCTACCATCTCTCCAAGATTATGGTTGAAATGCACCTGGATTCAGGTGCCTATCCGCAGTCGGGTATGGGGTTCCTCCACTTGGCCATGGTTTCCATCTCCCGTTTCAACATGGTCCAGTTTGGCTCTGACCTTGGCACATATGGTCTCGAGCTTCTCGATCGATTTCGCGATCCCTTCTCGATGGCCCGTGGCTACATGATCTATGCTAGCTTCATTGGCCACACCCAAGATCCCCTGGCACTGGCAGCGGCACAGCTAGAAGGATCTTTAGAGCATGGTGCCTCTGCTGGAGACCGGGCCACAGCCATTTTGGGCTTTGGTCTGGCTGCTATGATGCGCTTCTTTGCTAGCGAGGCCTACCCTGATCTAGAATCGTTCTGCCAGTACAGCTGTGAAGAGATCCCCAACTGGCACCAAGACCCCCATGGAGGCACGCTGCTCATTGCTGTACGCCAAGTAAGCAAGGCTCTCCAGGGCAAGACGACGATCTCAGTCGCCGCGGAGATTATGAACGACGAACAGCACATCTCAGCAACATACAAAGAGTGGCTCAAGGAAAGCACAATCAACGGCGACCGTTCTCTACTTCTGTACGAGACTGTCGAGCTTGTGCCGCTGTTTCTTTACGGGCACTATGACGAAGTCATCGAAATTAGCAAACGCTGCATGGAGAAACGGGTTCTGATACTGTCAGCCAGAAACACACGCCTCGTTATGCTTATCTATGGCCTCGCTCTAGCGGGCAAAGAGCTTCGCCAGCAAGAGGACCCGCGGCTGAATGCAACCGGTGAAGGGACTGCCAAGGAAGGTGAACGGGTTTCGGAGATAATTTCACAGATTCAGCAACTCAGCAAGGGCATTCAAGACTGGTCCAAGGTTTCCAACATCAACTATTTCGCCTGGTACACTCTTCTTGATGCACAGGTTGCAGATCTCGCAAAGGACTGTGGCAACGCAGTCTTCCTCTACGAGCAAGCCCTGGACCACGCCTCAGAGCACGACTTTTATTTCGAGGAGGCACTTGGCAACTATCTGATGGCAGGGACTTTCATCCGAAATGGAGCACGCAGGTCCGCCCGGTCAGCTTTGCGGGATGCCGTCGGGCTATTCAGGCAGCTCGGAGCTACCGGTGTGGCTAATCGCGTCGAAGAAGAGCATACTTTGCTTCTCCGCAGTGCTACTAAGAACCTTCGGACAGTAGATGCAGCGGCACAGACCGACTTCACCGCTGACACAACGCCAGCCCGCTATCCCCATATGGACAATGAAGACGAGCAGCCCGCGGGAGATGTGTTGGTCGGCGATGGCAACCAAACCAGCATGTCAGAGATGAAGGGGGAGAGAATAGGTGTGTGGCGCGGGGCAATGCAGGCCGAGACAGAATCGTCTGGGGCTGCAGGTCTCCCAGCTCTCGACATGATAGACTTGCATGCCATTCTCCAGTCGTCACAGATCATATCGTCCGAGCTCCGAGTCGACCACCTGCTCAAGACGATGTGCGACGTCATCCTGCGGACATGTGGCGGGTCTGCCACGCAGGGTGCCATTGTTGTCCAAGACGAAGCAAGCGACGAATGGATCGTTGCGGCAAGCGGAGAGCCAGAGAAGGGGGCTGTTGCACACCGGCCTGGCATTCCGCTAAAGGGGACATCCCTCGTAGCCGACAATGTTGTTCTCTATAGCATGCGCGTGCGGGAACCTGTTTTCGTGCCAGATCTGATCAGCGATGAACAGTTTGGAAACGTGAGCGAATGCTGGGTGCAGAAGAATCCCCGCAGCAAGTCGGTCATTTCGATTCCCATCTGCCATGCGACAAACCCCGTGCTGGGTGTGCTGTATCTCGAGGGTCTCCCGGGCGCATTTACTGATAGAAACGTTACCGTCCTTCAGCTTCTCGTCAACCAGATCGGCATCAGCTACTCGAACGCACTCTCCATGAAGGCGATTGAGAAGGTATCCGCCGAGAACAACTCCATGGTGGCGATGCAGAAGACAGCGCTCAACCAGGCGAGGGAAGCCGAGAACAAGGCCAAGGCAGCGGAAAAAGAAGCCAAGCGCAACGTCAAGCTTGCCGAAGCCGCCGAAGCCGAGGCCAAGCGCAATGTGAAGCTTGCGGAGGAGGCAACCAAGGCCAAGTCCATTTTCCTCGCCAACGTTTCCCACGAGCTCCGTACCCCTCTCAATGGCGTCATTGGAAACTCGGAGCTGCTGCGGGATAGCAACCTGACGACAGAGCAGCAAGAGATGGCCGAGGCCATCAGACTGTCTGCTGATCTCCTCCTGATTGTGATCAACGACATTTTGGACTTCTCGCGGATGGAGGCAGAGAAGATGAAGCTGTACATAACTGCTTTCAATCCAAAGGAGCTGATGCCCGAGGTTGTGCGGGCTGCGTCGTACCGGAACCAAGACAAAACGAAGCAGGGCGTTGTTGATATTATCAAGCAGATCAACCTGCCACCGGACCTCTTCGTACTCGGCGACCCCGTGCGTCTTCACCAAGTTCTCGGCAACCTGATCGGCAACAGCATCAAGTTCACCGAGAGAGGAACGATCACAGTTGGAGCGCGTGTTGAATCGGAAACCGAACGGACAGTGACACTCACGTTCTGGGTGGAGGACACAGGCATTGGTATCCCTCCCGAGCAGCTCGCGAAGCTCTTCCAGCCATTCAGCCAGGCTGATGCCAGCACAGCCCGGAAGTATGGCGGTAGCGGCCTGGGCCTCAGTATTTGCAAGTCACTGATCGAGACGATAATGAAGGGCAAAATCTACTTGGAGAGTACCGAAAATGTTGGCACACGTGCATGGTTTACAGTCACGTTTGACAAGGCCAGGGGAGAGGGCGCCGTGGGCGAGCTACCGACAACAACAGCTGCCTCTTCATCGGGGCGGGACGAATCACCGACGAGCCCTACGGCAACGTCCTTTGGTATCGACTCTACGCTATCATCGACGGCAAACGCACTGCCGCGAACATCGCAGCAGCCATATCCACCGCATCCCTTGGCACTCAAGAACCGCACGCCCTCCTCGCAGAGTCGCAGTGGCGATGCGGCCAACCCCTACATGGACCTCAGCAATGTTGACCACGACCAGATCCGGGTTTGTATTGCGGAAGACAACCCGATCAACCGCAAGATCGCGATCCAATACGTACAGCGTCTGGGATACAAGACGGTGGATGCGTACGACAACGGACAGAAGGCGGTTGAAGCACTGCGGCAGAAGGCAGCAGAGGGAACGCCGTACCACATTGTGTTGATGGATGTGCAGATGCCTGTGCTGGACGGATACGAAGCAACAAAGCTCATCCGCAAGGATGCCATCCAGGAAGTGAGAGAGGTACTCGTCATCGCCATGACAGCATCGGCAATCCAGGGCGACCGAGAGAAGTGCCTCGCGGCCGGCATGAACGACTACCTTGCGAAACCAGTCAAGTCCGAGGTACTCAAAAGCAAGCTGGATGCTTACATTCACGGTACCATTCATCTCGTGGCTCCCAGCGGCGCCACGGCTGTGTCAGCTGCCCCCGCAGCTGCCAGCCCTGCCAGCCCTGCCAGCCCGGTCAGCCCTATGAGCCCGACTGCTGATCTGCCGGCTCATTTCGAGTCATATACGGCTGGTGCGATTTCCCATCCTATCTCTCGCTCTCTGAGCCACACGGAAGGGTCCAGCCACTCCAGCAGGGCTGGGAGCCCGCTGCGGCGGCAGCTGGTGGTTGTGACACCGCCTCACCCGACATCGACGTCCAGCAGCAGCAGTCTAGTGCAGGTGGTGCAGGTGGCGCAGGACCCCCAAGAAAGCCAGGAAGCCCAGGAAGCCCAAGGGACCCAGCTACGTCTACCGCTACTTCCATCTCAACCCCAAGTACAACCGCAAACACACCAGGTGCCCTCGATGGAGCAGCCGTCGGAGCAGATGCAAGAAGCACCGGCAAAGCGCCAGCCCAAGAAACTCACCAAGTCACGGAACAGTAGCGAATCCGTGCCAGTGTCCGCGCAGGCGCCCACGCTCGAGCGTCCCAAGCCGACACCGTCTGTTTTACAAAAGAAGAATCCCAAGAGACAGGCTAGCATCTCCGTGCCTGAGACTTCCGATAGCAGCCCCAGCGGCTCGGTGGGAGCCAGCCACGATGATGCTGATGAGGCACACAACGCCCAGAGATCGCAAGACGACAGCCGCACTGCCAGTGTTGCATCCGCAGCCAGCCTCAAGGGCAAAGAGCCCCAAGCTCCCAGCGAGCACTAGCACTATGGTGCTTTCAGTCGACTGCTCCACCACTTTTCTTTTCTTTGCTTCCGTGTTGAATGTGCGGCCAATGATGTGGATTGATACCCTCTGTATGACGGACTGTTTATCACAAGAGCTGTTTTACGGTTCTTTTTTGTTTGTTTGTTTATCTTATTTGTGTCTCCTGTTTCCACGTTTTTTTCTTTTTTTTTTTCTTTTGTTCATTTTCTTTTCTTTGGCGTACTTGCAAGGCATTGGTGGGTGGCAGGAAAGGAAACATACTGCGCATTGGGAATCACGTATATGCAGCGAAAACACGTCTCATGGAATACGGAGGGACTATGCATATAGGAGTTTATTGTTTGTTTAATCCGGCCTTTGTCTTTTGTCTTTCTATGATTAGACTTTGGACGTTGTGCATTTCTTGTCAGTCCGAATATAGTTGGTTTGAGCAGCGGAATACGATCTGCAATCTGCATCTACGATACGACCAAACGTATGTTTGCACCTGGCCTGATATAGATGGCGCATGAACTGTATTTGTGAGGGCGGAAGCATGGAGAAGTGACTGCTATCTAGAGAAAGTGTGAATTCAATATTGCAGTCAGACACATCAAATGATCAGCCACGGGTGATGCTTAAAAATAGACGGCTGATCGTTTCCTGATGTGTATAACTATTTCACTAATCTTGCAAGCCGGGATCAAGACCGGGCGGCCATAGGTCCGGACAAGGAGATAATAAAAGCAAAGAAAAGAAAAGAAAAGATGATAAAGATAAAGGCAAAGGGACGAGACTGGAAAAAGAAAAGAAAGACGCCCAATGCACTCAAGGCCACTTTGAGACCATCCACGGCCATCTTTGTTGGTCCAATAGTCTGCAGTCCTTATGTTGGAAGTATTTTTGTCTGTTATCATTCCTCGGGCAGAGGCCAGAGCAGAAAACCAAATCAAAAAGAGAATAGAAAGAAAGAGAAAATAAAGAAAGAAAAAAGAAAAGAAGAAAGGAGAAAGAAAAAAAGACAGCAACGCAAGAGTCGGTCTGTCGGCCTTGCTCTTACTCGGGTCCGTCCCTGGCGCCGGGTCCGCAGAGTGAGACTGTGGTTTGTTTCCTCTCAGGATTTGGGATGGCCCGTTGTGCAACGCGCATCTCTTGGACATGTCATGCTTGTTGACACCCAATAGGGTCCAGGAAGAAGCTACGGCAATATCCCCACGCAAACCCCGAGGTCAGATCTGATGCTGCGAGAACAGCCAGTGATGCTCTGTGTATATCCACCTCTGCTCTTGCCGCTCTTTTATGGCGACTATATCCGCTCTTTTCTGCTTTGCACCAGGGGCCGGGGGGCACGGAGTGCATCCTCCGTCTTGGTGCATATCCTTCATGTTTATTTGTCTGAATTCTCCTACCTTTCTTCTTCTTGAGACGGCTTCGGTTTGCATGGTGTCAACCGTTATCCCCAGTGGCGTTTTCTGCCACTTCCTTCTTTTAGATGATGGCTTGCCATTTGTTGGCCATGCCATGTCAGGCGTCCACGCACAGAGCACAAAGCACAAAGCACAGAGCACAAAGCACAAAGCACACATCACAAAACAGGCTTGCAGGCTTGGGCTTGGGCTTGCAGGCATGTATCTTACGTAGCTATGTATTTACACCGCCGGAGTCCGTATTCAACCTTGCTGTTCTTAGCCATGATGCGGCAAATTCGTTTTCGGTCCTGCTTACCCACAGGGACATGCCCTTCACGCTCCAACACCGAAAACACACAAATACACATGCGTTCAGCTCTCCGTCTCGAAACAGCCGTGGTTCGTTGTGGGTGTTGGATGCTGGCCAGGCGCCTTATTCGCACCGCGTAGGAGCGGAGTCTACTGTGTTCTTAGCCCGACTTGGATGCGTCTTGCTTGATGTTGCCGAAGAGGTTGCCTGTCATCCTTGATTGCGGAAGACACAACAGACCGTCAGGTGTTGGTACGGACGAGGACTACTATAAAGGGCCGGGTAGTATTTATTGTTTTAATTCTGATTATTCTTAGAGTTATGACACATTTGTTCTCATTATTCCTTGACATGTAAGGCCGTCTGCATAGGGTTTGATGACAGACGACAGACGATAAACGACAGCGACAGCGATAAACGACAGACGACAGACGATAGACGACAGAACACGGAGGCAACAAGATATAAGAAAAGACAGGTCAGAGCCCGCGCAGTTGGAGATCAACGCCGACATCACCACAATGGAGGATCGATGCAGCCGGCGCCACGAGAACGGAGGCTGACGGACATGAAAAAGCCTCAAGGATGGAGGGGCTAGCAGAGGAATGCAGGGCTGCTTGCCTGCGTACAAACTTTGCCCATCCATTTGCATGTGCCATCCTGTCACTCGTCTTCAGCTGGCCGGCCAGGCTGGTCCATCCTGTTTTGTTCACGCTTACAGATACAGCTGCACATATATCCAATATCCGGGGTCGTACAGAACAATCACAATTACTGCATCCCTATATCATCGTACGAAGCAGCTATCTGCCCAGCTTCGCTGGTACTGTTCTTTTCTCGGCATAGGAGGACTGTGGTCCGGCTGTGCTCCGCTGAGGCTGTACATAAGCATATCTTACAAGCTACATACGGGCGACCTGCCTAGTCGGGCCAACCCTACTGCAGCTACCGGGAGGCACCGACCGCACGGAGAATAAGATTGATACTGTACTACTTGGACAGGATCAGGCTGCGTATTATTATGAGCTGTGAAAAAGAGCAGGGAATCAGAAAGATCAGAAGCGGCTTCATGACGCGCTGAGGCCGCTCTCAGCAAGCCACTTGCACAAGCACGCATACGACGTATTGCATGCCGAGCACGACGCTTGCATTAGAATGCAATCAAACAGTAAGATCATCAATATCGCAAAGTAGCATCAAGACAACGACCCTGGTCTACAGCCCAGCCGGGCCCAGGGTTGCCTGAATTGGCATGTGGATGCCAGGCAGAGGGCCCTATTGACACCCAAGGCAAGGCCTGAGACTGTTGCAGCAGGGGCATCAATGCGACGCCGTACTCCGAGTTCCTTTTGAATTTTGCCGTCGAGGCTACAGACGCTCGACCAGCTATAACAGTGGCAGATAGAAGAGCAAAGAAGGCAATACGGGTTTGATAAGGTAGGACTTGCGCAGATGCACTTGTCATTGATGCATCGTACGGCGTATCCTGTGCCATACGTACACACATGCGCCGTACAAAGACATACGTATGCACACAGATGATGAGCACGGCTTGGTCTTGACTGCATCGTCGCCGGACATGGACTCTTGGCACTGGCATTGGCAATGCATGGCTCAACGGGTGTCAGATTTATGTTAATAGATGTATAGGTTTATAGGCTTCGGGGTTATAGGGTTACAGATTTATAGGCGTATAGTTTTATAGGCATATAGTTTTATAGTTTTATAGTTTGAGATTGAGGCTTCAAGACAGGCATTGGCCAATGTAGAGCTCACGGCCGTCAGACGGCCAACCCAGTCGCACAGCGAGGAAGATGCGACTACGTAATGCTGCAGGGCAATCTGAAAAGGACCCAATGCATCTTACGATAAAGGCTGGGCATCCGGCATCTGTGGTGGTGGGCATGTTGACGCAGAGTTGCCCAAGCCGTGACAGAAAGACCTTGCAACAAGACCAGACACGGCATCGACGGTCGATGGGTACAAGTCACGCGATATACCAGGTAGGATAGAACATATACGATAAGAACAGAAAGGGAGAGACATGGATGCCGCGAGTACCAAAAGCACAGCATGCTAGACAGAGCCAGTTCCGCTGACAGAGTCCAGCTGAGAGGCCGTAAATACGAACGCCTTGCAGCAGTGTCTGGCCGATGATCTGGTAGTCGATGGCATCAACAAACAGGATAAAGTGCGGTTTTAGAAGAGAAAAAAGAAGCAGCATTGCAGCAGTGCAGCATTGCATTAGCCGTAGGTGCTAAGCCGAGACAGAGATAGCAATGGCAAATAAGAGGGAGAAGATGTTGCACGGCGGTCTGGGATGCCCGTCGGTGAGTAGTGAGCATGAGGGTGTGTGTGCGTGGCGCCGGAGGATGACTTGGGAATTACGTGTCTCTGCTTGTCTCTGGCCCATGCCGGTCTCTGGTCTCTGGTCGCTGGTCGCTGGTCGCTGGTCTCAGGCCCTTGGTCTCTGGTCTCTGGCCACTGCTGCTTGTCTCGAGTGTGTCGTCCTTATGTCTTCCCAGAAAACGGGGTTGTGAAACCTGCAACCCTGGGTCTCTTGGAGACGAAAGAGTGTGGTAGACTCTCGGGTCCCCATGCTTGCAAACCAAGTCCAAGGAGCACGCACGCCGCCAAGTCAATAAGATCAATATGACAATATGATCAATATGATTAACATGATTAATAATATCAATAATATCAACAAGACTATCAACACCGAGAAATACGAATACAGAGATCCCGTCTCACTGTTGCCCAAGCACTGGCATGCCGATGCAGATTTCGGTGTTCCCTCAACATGCACGGGCCGCGTCGGCTCCGGTCAATGGTCAGATAGCGAATAGCACACGGTCGTAACGAGTCTGGCTCTCTGTGATCTTCTGATATGAGCCGCAGACGACCGCACAGTCTCTTACGTACCCCTCAGTGAGACATGCAACCGATGCCAGCCATTCGCATTTGCATCTGCATCTGCACTTGAATCTGCATTTGCAAATCGTATGTATGTCTGGTCTTGCTGGCATCCCCAGATTCACGCTTATTCTTATTCAAGTGCTCGTGATTCCATCTCTCCATGCCCCGACACACGGACCTACACGTTCTTTTGGGTCCATAGCGTCTCCGTATGGTTCTTCGCGACACCCCCCATCGCAGCTCGATCGCTGCTGTGTTCCATCTTCAGAGTAGCCCGCGTGCCGTCTTGCTCGGCATGGCATGCTCTCTATTTTTATCTTTTTGTCTTTTTATTCTCTGTCTATTTGTCTTCACGTCTTCCTTTGCTTGGAGTTGCCGTCGCGCAGAGTCGCAGTGCTCATTGATCATTGAAGCTACCTCGGCCACCTCCAACTTCAGGACAGACCGCTCATGCATAAATCAACCCCATGCTGCATGTATGCTACATCCGGGCGCTTATATCGCCGCTTATTGTGACGCTTGCGACGCCCAACGAGCTACTGAGCAATCAGCATAAGAGCGATGCTGATCTGTGTACGATGCAATATGAATATAAATAGAAACAGGAGCAGATCTGTGTCTATATCTGGATTGGAACATTCGAGTGAAGATCGCTGTCGTTGCGAGCGCATTCCTATTCGGGCTCTCCTTACGACGTTGAGGAATCGGCCATTTTCACTCTCTCTCTCACTCTGAATAAGAATGAAATAGAATCGAAACATACGAAACTGCCTCGTGCTCACCGTCTTACAGATGCGTCGCAGACAATGTCTTACTCGCACCATGTGCCGGGCACGCTTTGTCTCTCGTAGTATTTCCGTCCTTGTGGTGCTGTGTTTCTGTGGTGTTTTGTGGTCTGTAGTCTGTTTCTGAGGTCTGGTCTGTGGTGTTTCTGTGATCTGTGGTCTGCAGTCTGTGGCCCATAGTCCGTAGTCTGTAGTCTGTCGCCTTGTGAGTCCATGATTCTGATGTCTAACAACTAATCTGATCTCTGATGCAATGCAATGTCCAATCTGTCTAATGCCATGATGCCCTGCGGCACTCATATGCAGACATCCATCACTTCATCATCATAGCAATCCTTGCCATATAACAAACCCCTTGCCCCTTCATCCCTTTTCCCTCCTGCGTATTGCCTCTTCCGGCCAGTCGACAGCATCATGAGACAGCCAGAGCCAAAAGTGTCACCAAAATGTCGTGGCCTTGTCCCGTTGCAGCCAGGCTGCCTCGATCCTCAAACTCTTTCAGGCTCTACCAGACGCCAGACAAGTCGAGAGATCTCCGACTAGTGACCCCGAGACCCCTTGTATCTTATTTTCCTGACGACAAGCAGCAGGGGCAAGGCCGATCAGGAACAGATCCTGGTCTGTCACATTCAGTCCCCGGTCCCTAGTCACATTGATCAGATTTCCTCACGGAGTATTCCCTACGGAGTATTCACTACGTCGTATTCTATTCACTATTCACTATGCCCAGGGCCACTACGTACCCGTACGTACCCGTACAGGTCAAGCCAAGAGAAGAAATAACGTGTATCACATATTATTCCACTTCTCCTCGAATTTGGTCTCTTCTACCTTCTACAGATACGACCCCAGAACCACGGCCGACGGCCCCATGGTTTCACCCAGCCCGATCAGACTGCTGCAACCCTAGAGTCTGCTATGCACGCCTGATCATAATCAAATGCCAATCCGAGCACTGTCTTATGATCCGTTCTATGTCTAGCATACGGAGTTTATGTTCATAAATGTGAATCCCGGCAGTTATTCATATCTCTGTCTCTTTATCTCTCTCTCTCTCTCTCTCTCCCTCATATACTTGTGATCATATAGATTTGATATCTTCCGAACCATTGTCCGTGGTCCAGAGTTGACAATCATCATCCGCGAACCGTCGATCGGCTGATTCAAGGGCGCTACGTGGTGGCTTGCAACTAGTCGACATCTCACATAAATGAAGGAACCCAGCAAGTGTTTGGGATACAACTAGTCTGGCTGTTGCGAGCACTAGCAGTCCCTTGCGGAACAAGGCGAGACATGTGCCAGATCACCCAGATGCACACTCGACCTCTGCCCATTGCACACTACACACTAACTACCACACTACACTACACTCGACACAAGACAGCACATGGCATGAATCAAATGGGCTAGAGCAGCCACCCCGAATCGAGAGCTGAACACATCTCAAACAGTTCAGCTTCATGTAGTTAGCGCTCCCACTACGACGTGCTCCTCCTGACGGAGTAAATATGGGGACGCAAACCGCACGCAGGTGAACGAGACAACCCACACACGCACACGCAAGGATCACGTCTGGAACCACAGCCCGAACAGTGGGCAAGGTCCCGCATGCCCCTTCATCTTGATCACTGGTCTGTCTGTCTTGTCTTTTGTCTTTTGTCTTTGTATCTTGTCGTTGTCGTTGTATTTTGTCTTTTGTCTTTTGTCTCTTGTCTCGGTGTCTCTCACGTCTCTCAGCCGCCTGTGTCTTTTCTTCTTTTTGTCGTTATCGTGTCTTTTCCGCGGCTCTATTTCTGTTTATTGTCTTTCTTTGGGCGTCCTTTCTCTTTCTCGTCCTTGTCGTCTGTCGTCCTTCATGCCCATCTGCCCTTGTTGGCCTTCTTGTCATTTTCATCAAGTTCTCGTCGTCCTTTTCATCCGTTTGTCCTTTCGTCCTTTCTCGTCTTTGTCCGGCAATATTGAATTCCTGCTTTGTTTGAATTTCAGGTGTCCTGAAACTGCACTTTCATTTCCTACTTCATTTCCTACTCTATCTCGTACTTCTCCTACTTATTTCCTGTTTGATTTCTTCTTCTCCCTCATCGTCTCCTGCTCCTCCTTTCACCTTGTGATGCATGTTCCCAAACCACCGTCTCCGGGACAGCAACCGCCGCCACAAGCTGGATCTGTACTTGTACTTGTTGCATCTTTCAGCCACGACAATAGAAATACAAAAGTACTGACAGGCTGCAAAGTTCCGAATATGTAAAAAGAGCAAGCAGATCCATCATATCCATCATATCCATCCGTATCGTGTGCTAATGCGCGTCTTTCGCTGCATTCTAACCTCTTCTATCCCGCCCCTCTTCTCTACTGGGGGTTTCCTTTTCCTTTTCGTTTCTCTTGTTTCTCTCGTGTCTCTTATTTCCGTCCCTGTCTCTTCTGTTTTCTTCTGTTTTCTTCTGTTTTCTTTCTCTCACATTGATTGCCAAGCCGACGCGAGCTAGTGGAAGAATGTCAACAGAAACAAGCAGGGCAGCAGTTTTACATCCTACTGATCTTGCCTCTGACCTGCTTCTCTCATTTGATTCTCTAATTATGTCTGATATATTCCTGTCTACCTCGATCAACTCCGAATACGCTGCCCAGCCGAGACTCATCCACCTCCAGCCTCCAACCTCCTCATAGAAGCTCATGTAAACAAAAAGACTACACAGACCGTTACGGCATGGATACACATGGGCACGGCGTCTGAGCATGTACTTTGCATCCAATGCCGGGGGACGTGCTCTGCAGATGTCTGTCCGCGTATGCATTGCCAAACTGTTATGTCTGCCATTCATAACTTGCATAACGCTTGCCGCAGTATGGCTCGAATCCATCATCTTTCGTGCCGTGGCCTCTCTACCTCCTCGTCCGCGTCTAACAGCCGCACTCGACCTCTCGACTGTGACTGTATGTTTTACAGCCCCCTCTTAATATATGTATGTTATGCTGCATGTTGTGCACGTCCACGGCACGGAGAACTGCTGCGTCTTTTTTGTCAAGTGTTGTCTTCCTAATAATCTATTTCGTTATCTCATATTTCATACTACGACGTACTACATTCTCTTTTTGTCTCTTCAACCCTACCCTTGTCGTCTTTCGTTCAAGCCCTACCCTACAACTTACACGCCCCTATTTGCACACCCTTGCTTTTCTTTGTCTTTCCCTTGCATGTTCCCTTGTAGTCTTTTGCTTTCTTCTTTTGCTCTCTACTATTTCTCCTTTCTCTCCATGTGCACAGGGTCCTTGCCGTCAACGCCTCTCGTCTTGCCTGACCTTAACTCACCTCGATCTCTCTTGTTGAATCTTTGAGTCTTTGAATATCTAGTCTTGAATTTTGAATTTTGAATATAAATCTATATACACTGCTCGTGCCAAGACATCTACAATAACCAGATAGGCTCCTTGCCTCGTAATGAATCTTGTGGCTCTGCGTCTACGAGTATTTGTCTCTTCTCTGCTCTCTGCCTGACGGTCTCACACCCTAGTGTCTACCCTACCCTACGAATGCACCTCGAGCAATGCTTGTTCTTACACTCTCCCCTCCCCTTCTACGGAGCACACCCACCGCGCCCTACTCCTACTCCTACTCCCACCCCTCTTCCTTTCTTTCCATCTCCCTGCTCTCCCCACAACGACAGTTCGAAACCAGCCTTGTCTCCCAGTCGCGTGGGAAGTGATCGAGGAGTTGTCAGTCTCCAGCAGGGCTTGCCAACTATTCAAAGAAAAGAAGCAACAATCGATAAAAGGATCGGACGCCGAATGTGGTAATAACCAGAGCAAAGTAGTACAGCTTGCATACTCTGTGCACTCCAACGATCTCCATCTCCTTACTTTATTCTCTTCGCGCTCTCCCCTGTACCTTTTCTCCCTCTCATGCACTTGCATTTTGATTATTGGCCTCTCTCATCTTGCCTTTTTCTGATTTCTTCTTCTGCTTCCTTTTTTTTTTCTTATTCTCTGATTCTCTGATTCTCCTTTTCTCTTTCTCGGTTTCTCTTCGTCCCCTCTTCTTTTTTTCTTTTCCTTTTTCCTTATTTCTTCTTCTCTTTTTGTTTTCTTATTTTCCCTTCTTTCTCCTCTTCGGCTATCCACTCTGCCGGCAAGTCATTCCTTACTCACCTGCTGCCTCGCCGTCTCCCACTCACCTCGCCTGCTTTCTCACGCTCGCTCTCTCACTTTCTTACCCTCCCACCCATACCGGCGCCTCGTTGCCTCACCCATCTGTCAACCATCTCGGCCCGCCCAGTCGCAAGCCGCCTCCGCCACTACCCCGGCGTCTGTTTGTCCAGCTTGATCCTTGATCAAGTCGATCAGCTCGACCAGCTCGGCTCAGCCTCCCCGTCCTCCGCCTCGCCACCACGCGCCTGTCAACCCACCTGCCCGTCCTCCTCTCTTCTCCTGCATCTACACCCCTGTGCGTGGTGCGCTGTAGCGTCGGACACTAAACAAGCGCCCTTGCTTTTCGTCTGTCCTTTCCGTCCTTTCAGTAGCGTCAAGTAACGAACAAGGACCAGAGGCTGAACGAAAAAGAAATAAGACATATAAAGAAAAGAAAACGAATATGAAAAAGGACCAGCCTGAGCAGCAACAGCAGCAACAGCAGCAGTAAGAGAAACACAAGCAACACCAGTAATACCAGCAACGGCAACGTAAAAGAAAGAAGCCACACCGACGATAGTCAAATGGGGAAGAGCGACTTATAAGGACCGGACTCTGCAGCAGGAGCATCAACAACAGACAGCAACAGACAGCAACAGACAGCAACAGACAGCACAAGGAACAGCACAAGGAACAACACGAGAAGAAGAAACGACTGACCAAGGCTGCCAGCCTCCCGTGTCCCTTGTCTTTCTGTTTTTCCTTATTCGTCCTCCTGACCTCTCGGTTCTCTCTCTCTGTCTCTCTCCTCTCTTTCTTACACACGCACACACAGATATTCTCTCTCTCTCTCTCCTCCCCTCTCTCTGTCCCCGTCTCTACCTTTCTCTCATCCACTCGCTCTTCTTACTCTTCTCATGCTCAATCTCCGCCTCTCACTGCGTGTACCCTTCACATCGACTTAAGCTTTTCGCCACTGTTTCACCTCCCGACTAAGCTCGTCCTCGCCCTAGCCAACATCGACCTAGAGCTCCAGACTCCGCCTGTCTCCTCCTGTTCATAGTCCTTAATTCAAGACTGCATGTCATATCCTGCTTAGGACGTCGGCCTCCCACAAACACTCGTCTTCTCGTCTTCGTCGTCTTCGTCGTCTTCTTAGCCCTCGTGGCCTTCCTCGCCATCTTCGCCGTCCTCGCTTTTCTCTCATACTCACCCACACTCACTTCAACTCTTCTGCCTATCCACCCCAATGAATAGCTGATCCTCGGCCTGGAGACTCCGTCTCGAACATCACCCGCTTCGGCTGCGGCCGCACTCCAGCCTGTCTCAAAGGTACCTCATCCTGCTTGTGCTTCTGCCCCGTTTCCGTCTCTGGCCGCCTCTTCGTACTGCTCCTCTTCTTCTCTCCTCTGTTTTCATCTCGTCTCTGTTTTTTTCTTTCCTTTTTCTCTTTGACTCTCTCGTCCTCTCTTCCTCTCTTCTGCCTCTTCTCTGTTTATGTCCTCCTTCGGCTTGTCTCGCCCGGACTCGACGCCACTTGACGCTCTCGACGCTCTCGACGCTCTCCACACGCAACCACAAGCCGGCCTGTACTTTCAACGGCCCTCGGCCTCACCCTTTTGTTTTCGCTCTTCAAAACACAACCTCTCTTCACCCTGGAGCCAACCATTTCTTCTCATCAACCTCTTATTGCAGCCTCTTGACGTCGTGATTCGCCTAGACTCGCCTCTACCCTCCATCCTGACCGCCTCCACCATATGCTTAGCCTTAGCTCCTGTTCTGCTTCTCAACTGCACTCATCTCGCCCCTCTTGTCTTCTCTTGTTTCCTCTTGTCCCCTGTCCCTCCCCCAGAGGCCTTGCGTGCCCTGGTCTGCTGCGCTCTGTCTCCTATCCCTCATTGTTGCCGAGAAATAAACAATTCTGCTGTTTGTCTTTCCTCGTCATTTGATTTTTGATTTTTGATTTTGCTCCTGACTTTGATTTGATTTTCCGATTGCTTTTCCTTTGGCTTGCACACCCGATCCCACCCTCTCACACTCATCGTTCTCTTAAGTCCCCCCTTCACGTCCCTCCCCCCTCTCTTGTTTGTCATCGTCTCAGCGCCAAACACTATCGAGCCCACTATCGCCGTTCATTTGTCCCCCGATACTCACACAAGGATGCTCACCATAAAACAGCCACCTCTCTTTGGTTACCGGTCTGTCAATGAAATTCCAAGTCCCCCAAACACTTGTCACCCTTCACCGCCCTTGCTCTCTTGGGAACGGACGTCCTCCCAAGAAATTGCCTCGTCACTCTCCGTTTCCCGCCCTCTTAGCCCGACAGCATCGACAATATCAAGTCAGCCAATGTCAGCGCCTCATCGTGGCTTGCCTCCGCCGGCGGCCATGACGCTGGCTCAACCACCTCCACCGCCAGGTCCGTCTCAAGCTTCACCTCAGCCACAACATCAACCTCATCCTCAACAACAACAACAGCAACTGCAACAGCTGCAGCAGCAACAACAACAACTGCAACAACAACTGCAACATCAGCAGCAGCAGCAGCAACAGCAGCAGCAGCAACAACAACAACTTCCACCACATATCCAATCACATACTTCGCAACTTCCGCCACCACCACCATGGCAACCACATGGCCCGGACGACTCAATGCGTGCATGGCTGCTAGCCAAAACCGAAGAAGAAAAACGACGAGCCGAAGAGGAGCGCACTCGCCAAGAAACCCTTCGTCTCGAACAACGACGCACCGAACATGAAATGCTGCGCACATCCATCGCAAGCGGTATCCCACCACCAATGGTTCCCGTCATCTTTGCCAGCATGGCCGGAGGAAACCTGCCCCAGGCCGCTCTCGACTGGGGGCACCAAATCATGTTCCCTCATGGGCCACCACTAGTGCCGCCGCCCCCTCATCATGCTCAGCAAATACATCAACAGCCGCCTCATCAGCAACAACTCCTGCCGGCATCTGGAGGCGGGCAACACCTATCGCAGGAAGCTCAACGCCCAGATCCTCAAGCACAACAGCACCCCCTTCGGCAACAACAGCAGCAACAACAACAGCCGCATCCATCGTCTCCTCCTCCGCCGCCGCCGCCACTCTCACAACAGCGACAACCACACCCACAGCAGTCGTACGGACCCTATGGGGGCAGCAGCCGAGAAGGAAGAGAGTTTGAAGGTCCAGGGCCCGGGCCTGGCCCTGGGTCTGTTCCATCACAATCGGGCATCTTTCTACCACCGAACCCGACCTCCCCGATACACCGCAGAAACACTATTGGCGGCCGACAGGGACCAGGAGGCCCCGGGAGCAGTGCTGGGGGAGGGGGTGGTGCAGGCGGAAACTTGCCGACCCTGAACACCAACGTCTCGCACGGCACCTTTGGACAGCAACAGCTCGATCTGAATACATCCGCTTCAACTCCCATCTTCTTTCACCACTGGCAGCCTCCCAGCCAGGGAGGCACCGCCAGCAGTGCTGGAGGCGGCGGCGGTGGAAGCAGCAGTACCGGTGGTAATCAAGCCCCAGCCAGCGCAATAGGTATGTAGATACCCCAGACAGTGTCTCTTGCATCATGTTGGTAGCTAAACAAGTACTGACCGTGTGTAGTCAGCGAATCGCCCAAAAAGCGCAAGGCTACCGGCCCTCAGCCGGGTGTGCCGCCACCCGGCTCGCAGCAGCGATACCGATCTCCGCCATTCTCTCACAGCTCAGGGCCAGTATCACATCCACCGCAAAGTCGACGACGAGGACATGCACGACAACGAAGCGATATGTCAGCATATAGGGGGCCCGGGCGCGGTGCACATGGGGGTGTCGGTGGTGCAGGAAGCTACCAACGAGGCGACTCCCCAGTCCCCTTTTCATCGGCGCCTGCGTCTGCGGCTGGCTCACTGAGGGAAGGCGAGGATAGCGGCGGGCAGCCACGGATGCATATGCAGCAGCAGCAGCAGCAACAGCAACAGCAACAGCAACAGCAACAACAGGCACAACCTCGAAGCGGAGGAGGCCACACAGTGTCATCATTGCTGTCTGAAGATCCGCCATCGTCTAGTGTGCCGCCGTATGGCCAAGGACACAGGGAACTGGATCGTGGAGCCCGCAGCAGCAGCGAGCATCGCCGTTCGCCGCGCCGCCGAGGCGATGAAAAGGGCGCGTCCGGCCCGGGTGATGATGATTGAGGTAGCCATACACGCACTCGTGATCAAGGAGACGAGACAGCCACGGCAATGTAACGACCAGGCAACTTTGCTTGGTAGTACCGTATTTTTCGAAATATGGGCCGAGCTTGACCAAATCAAGGGAACCAAGAAACCAGCTTGCCAGCGGCCAGGACAGCAAGATCCAAAACCAAGACTGGCATACAGCATAAGACCAGGCCGATGTCTCATGCGTGTTTTGGCCGAGGTTGTGTCCTGGAATTCATGTCTTTCAAGAGGACTCTCATCCGAATCTGCATGCTCACTCAGACGCCGTTACGGCCGTCACGCGCGCCCAGCCCATTATCACGATCGACAGAAAAAGGGGGGCCTTTCAACATCTGGAACACGGCGTAGGATGATTTCTTAATCACTATGCCGTATTCATTCGAAACACTCTGTTGTTCATGGCAATCTCAATACAGCTGTGCTCTGGACAGAGCCGTTTTATTGGTGGCTTGTCTTCTACTTCAGCCCTCCCATCATCATCTTTTCAGTCATCTTTCGACCATCTATTTATGTATCTTTGATTCTTTTTCTCTTTTTTCTCCTTTTCTTTCTTCCTTTTCTTTCTTCCTTTTCTTTCTTCCTTTTCTTTCTTCCTTTTCTTTTCTCATCATGTCTGTACTATGTTGAGCTTCTTTGGCTCCTGGTTTTTGCTATAACTGTATCTGTATACATAGTTTCGTGTCTTCTCTTCTTTCTTTGCCTTGGTCTTTCGCAGCCTTTGGCCTCGTTACTTTCTTACTTTCTTCTTTATCTCTCTGCTTGGCCTTTTCTCTTTTTCATTTTGTTAGGAAAATTGGTGCGATGCGAGTGCAGCGAGCAGCGTTGTAATTAGCCATGTTGCTTTCCTTTAATTTCTCTTCTCTTCTTCTCTTCTTCTCTTCTTCTCTTCTTCTCTTCTTCTCTTCTTCTCTTCTTCTCTTCTTCTCTTCTTCTCTTCTTCTCTTCTTCTCTTCTCTTCTACCATTTACATCGCATCAGCGGTCTCGGTTCATTGGGAGGCGGGTTCCGGAAAATACAATATAAACGCACTGGTATATGGGACGAGTGCATCATTCCGTTCGGTCTTGGATCTTTATCAAATAAATCAATACATCACTTATGTGTACACCCTTTCCATCTTGCTGCGAACTTATAGTTAGTTCATTAAGGAGGCCTCGAAAGTAAACAAAGATATTATGAAGCACATCAGTGCTATCGCAACCTTTTCGCACTTGGACGAAGAAAGGTGTTGATATACGGAAGACACTTGCATAGCGAGGAGCCACTTCAAGAAGCATAGTCCGGTAGATGATATAATAATATTAAATATGGGTTTGAGGGTATCGTGGGGGATAATCTTGAAGCTATGGATGAATGAAAGAATACAGCGAACAATAACGAGCGAAAGGATTGACAGGAAGTGTGCAAGACAAACTATTAGAAAAAGGAAAAGGCGACAAAAGAAACCCACAAGTGGCTCGACGTCAGTCATGGAACGCATTCGAAAGAGAATGCTGTGTAGAACAGGTAGGAAGAAAGCAGGAAGAAACAAAGATAACCAACAATGATCGTAAGTCCCGTCATATCGAACCATTAATTAAATAAGAAAAGTAGAAAGTGAGAAAGGAAATAAGAAAGAAAAAGAGAAGAAAAAAGACAACAAGAGATCCATGGCCCTGCTACTTCTTCATTCTTTGGTGGCGCTTCCATTCGGCATGGACGACCTTCATGAGCAGGTTCTCGTCTTTAATGGGGACCCACGAGGTCACGGCCTTCATGGCGTTCTCAAAGTCGGCATCTTGCAGCACCTCTTGCAGGCCGTCGATAAGAGCCGTGCTCGTGGCGTGCAGAACGTCCAGGTTGGCTTTGCTGGCCAGCGGCTTCGGCGCACTCGCCGTGATCAAGGCAGTCGCAGACAGGTGCTCGGTCGTTTTTGCCTTGGCCTTGGGGTCTGCGGTGGCGGGCCGGGCCGTTGCCGGTCGCGCAGAGGCGGGCCGCGCGGTCGAGGGCCGCTTGAGTATAGACGAGGCGGACGAGGACGCGTGATGCTGCAGCGGGCCCACCTCCATCTCGCCGTCGCCCAGCAGCATAAACACGTCCCAGATGCGCAGCTGCGCCGGGAAGGGCACGGACAGGTTGAAGAGGGTCAGGTACCAGCGCGTTGCATAGGTGGTCGCGTCGATGTTGAGCAGCGTCAACTTCTGCGCGATGCGCGGGTTGTTGCGCGCGAGCCACTTCTGTTCGAACTCGCCCAGCGCCTCCATGAGCCCGCCAAAGCCAGGCTCGTAGAGGCGTTCGAGACCGCGCAGGTGGAAAAGCCGCACGAGCATGACAAAGCAGCGCTCCTCGTCGTAGTAGCACAGGAGGGTAGCGCCGAGGGCCGCCATGCCCTGGACATAGCCGGTGTCGGCAAAGTAAAGGGAGAGCGAGTGCAGCACGCGGAAGAGCAGTCGCTGTCCACCGCGGTAGCGTTTGCGGAACATCACGTGGCCGTTGACCGTGCGTGGCACATCCAGGTCGATCTGCACATCATCGGGCGACGCTGTCTCTTGCAGCCGGTAGAAAGCCGCAATGATCTGCTCTTCCGACTCGCCGCCGTCCGGCTTCGGCTGCTGCGTCTTTGCGCTGTCTTGTGTGGCCGGCGCTTTGTCTTTGACAGAAGAAGGAAGTGGCGGAACGGGCGGCACTCTTTGTGCTCGACGGTGCTGTGCACTGGACGCCAGGAACGAGTACCAAGCAGGGGCCCGCCACCGGTCTGGAATACCCTTCCAGGTGCGCTCGATCAGCTTGGGATGCTGCAAGTCAAACTCAAAGTCCATGCCGCCGCCATCCGATACAGGAGCCGGGGGTGCTGCCGTTGCAGAGGCATCGGCAGCATCAGTAGCGGTGCCTTCACTAGGCTGGCCGCGGACAACTACTTTCGCCATGCGCCGCCACTTCTCAGCCCGCTCCCACTCCTTGCGCTTGACCAGCTCCGCCAGGCGCTCGGCATCTTCGTCTTCCGCAATGTCACCAAGACCGGGCTCCATGGTCAGCATATCACCAGCCTCGTCAATCCACTTGCGGTCCTTGTTGTGCGGCAGCTGGTTGGCTGCAGCGCGGAGCGACGAGCGCGCTGCTGCCGCCGCAGTCGCGGTGGTCGAAGTCGTCCGGCTCGTGTACATGGAGCGTGCGGTGTTTTTACGCGATGGGGTTGAGCGGTAACGCCGGCTAAAGTGGCGGCCAATGCCGGCTCTTGCAGAGCCAGCATCGGGGGCATCATCCTCGCCGGCTGCCGTGGCGAGGCTTGACATGGACGAGACGGAGGTCAAAGGACGCGGTTTGGCGCGAATGAAGCCATAGCGATCAACATCGGCAACGTCGACATCCTCCCAGTCCTCAATGCCACCAGCTAGCTCAAAGGTATCCTTCTTGGACGGCGTGCTTGCCGCCGAAGTGCCAGCAGCGGAGGGGGTGGTGGGCTGATGGGGAGACGAGGGGTTCGATGTCGGCTGGGGTATCACTAGTGAGAGTGAGGATTCCGTTCCTGATAATGCAATCCCGGTAGATGCAGTCGCGATCGAGGTTGTCGATACAATTGAGAGTCTTGCCGGGTCGGTAGCGCCCGCAGCATGGTTCGATGCCGCCGCCGGATCAGGATGCAGAAGGTCTGTAGCCGCAATAGACAGAGATGGTATGTCAGGTGCATCAGGCGCATCGCTTGTCTGTGCGTCAGGGGGAGGTTGCGTAATAGGGGCGGCGAGATTCGTAGGATTTGTGGGGTTCGATGTGATAGGAGATGAACTGCTTCTGTATTTTTAAAAAAAGAAAAAAAGTTCACAATGCGCACACGGACGTTTGACGGCCCATGGCAGCATTGGAGATAGCAACCGGCAGTCAGTAGACGCCCGTCTTGACAAGTGGCAGGGTAGTCGGCAAGGGAGAACCATACACAGCAGCGGCAGAAGGGGTACCGTTGGACGGCGACACGACAGCGATGGATGGAGGGCGGCCATCTTCCCAGTTGAGGCCGCGCGCACCGCTATCGCCCGACATGGCGTAGAGCGAGCGCACCTGGAACGACTCGCGCTCGACGGCCGGTGCCAACGACCGGAGCTGAGACGGTTCCGCGGCCGTTGCGGCGGCAGCCTGTGCATCGTAGGCGGACATTGCAGAAGCGACGTCGACGGCGCGCTTGCCCCCGAACATTAAGCTTCCGCGTTTCGAAAAGGTCAGAGACTCGAACAAGTCATCCTCGATCAAGCTCTCGGTGGGGATGGCGGTGTTGATGAGGGGCGACAGGGCCTGGCTGTTGTTGTTGTCGTCGTTGTTGCCGTTGCCGTTGTGCTTCGAGCCTTTACCGTCTTCGGTTGCCTGCTTCTTCTGGCGCGAGTCGGACATGGACAAGACGCGGAAGAAGAAATGGGACGACGAAGGAGGGGAGAAGTCCTGCTGCTGCTTCTGCTGCGCCGCGGAGGGAGTCAGGGGGGTATTACACGTGGACGAGGTAGGGCGCGACGGGGACAGGGTGAGAGAGGAGAAGTGGGTAGAGAGGCGGGACGCAGGCCGGATGGAGCGACGCGAGGAAGGGCGCGACGTGGTGCTGGTGCAAGCGGGGACAGCAGTCGAAGCAGAGGCGATCGAAGAGGCAAAGGAAGAAGACGAAAAAGGGCGCGATGAGGCAGAAGGAATCGACGGCGTAGACGAGGTTGTTGTGCTTGTCTTGGGCGAGGGCGCGTGTTGGGAGTGAGAGTGGGCGTGGGAGAGCGGCGACGCTAAGATCGGCGGCCAAGACGCATTGGGTTTGGTTGGCTGATTGGGCTCCACCGTGCAAGGCAAGGGGCTCTTTAGGCCATTGGCGGTGACTGGCGGCAGAAACGATCCTGGTCGTGCAGTAACACCCAAAGCGGAAGGAGCACCAGTGCCGTCGGACGGGGCAGTCTTCTTGCGCTGGAACGCGCCAGAGCGGAAGCTCAGTGCCTTGGGCAGCCGCCAGGACTTCTCGCGTGCTGCGGGAGCAGGGGCCGGGACTGGTGCCGGAGCAAGAGCAGGCATAGGGATAATTGAAGGTATGCCCATGGGCTTCGCCACTTGTGACGCGACCTCGGACACGGCGGGCACTGTAGTGAGCTGTGGTGCAGCTGCAATCTGCGACGCAGGTCTCTTCTTGGACGTGCCGGCGGGCTGCTTGCTGCTCATCCGTGTGGGGACGGGCGGCGGGGGTCTCTGGGGCGGCGGGCCTGAAGGCGCGGGCAGGTTCATCTCGACTGTCTTGAGCGGGATCATCTGCTTCATGTGGCTGACAGAGGGGCGCTTGTAGCTGGTGCTTCTGCGGAACGTCGGGCTCGTGTTAGGGCTGCGAGGGGCGGCATCGCTCTTCTTCTCGCCGTTGAGCGAGACCATGGAGTTGGACGGCGACCCCAGGACCGAGTCCCGCTTGGCCTGCGGCGCGCGGGCAGCAGGCACGACAGGCAATGCCGAGGGCAGCACGGCAATAGTGGCACGCTTAGTAGCACGGTCGGCTGCGCGCTGGGCAGTGGCAGACGAACGGCCGGTGGAAGGAGAGCGCACGACAGGTGCAGCGGAAGTCGTGGGCACAACCGTGCTCTCGGCGGCCTCGCCGTTCTCTTCGACGATGGGGCGGAATGCCGGCGACGCAGCACCGCGCAGGGCAGGGTGCTGCTCGACCGGGGGTGCAGCAAGGCCAGAGGGGCGGGGAATGGCCAGGGGGTATCTCGGGGACGTGGGCGACGTAGGAGAAGAAGAAAGAGACGAGGGGGAAAGAGACGAGGGAGAAAGAGGACAGGACGAGGTGGGAGAAGGGAGCGGCGAGCCGTCGGAGCAGGCCGTGTAGGGCGACGCAGGCATCGAGACAGACGTCATTGTTGTTGTCGAAGAGAGTCTGGACGACGGTGCAGACCAGGCTGCTGGGAAGTTTGCGTGTGCGAGGGACCGTGTTGACCGTGAGCGGCCGGTGCGGTTGGATGTGTAGTGGCTGCTCGAGCTGCTGGAGCTGGTGCTGACGGTGCTGACATTGCTGATGCTGCTGGCGGCACTGCTGGCGCTGCTGTTGCTCTTGCTGCGCTTGGCCGTGGCGACCATGATGGGCGGCTCTGCCTGGACGGCGTCCTCGTAGCGCAGCGAGACCATGTTGGAGAGGCGAGGGATTCTAGTAGAGGCAGACTTGGATCTTGAGGAGGTCGAGGTTGGCGTCGAGGTCGACGGCGCCGCACCGAGACTGTTGAACCGCTGAAGAGCCATGATGTTGTTTGGTAGAGTGTGTTGGATGAGGAAGCGAGTTGTTGGTTTGCCCGAGAAGAATGTTGTGGGCGCAAACACTCCAGACAAGAAGACTATATACGAAGTCGGGGGAGAGTCTCGGGGTCGACGAGACGACAAACGACAGCGACGGAGAAGCTCGAATCTTCAAGTAAACAAATAACAAGGCGTGGATGTGTGTGGTTGTGAGGTTGAAGAGATGTGCCGATGTTGCGGAAGCGCAAGCTGTAGTCCTTTTTCTTTGGAGTATGGCGGTCCTTTTTTTATTTTGGTCGTTAAAAAGCTAAAGAGGTCGACGTTTAAGTGGCCAGAGGCGGTGTAAGTCGTCTAGGCCTGGAGAAGATGGGCGGTAGATGGAGCTGGAGCGATCGGGTAGCCTGGAATGCGGACGGCCCAAGGAGAGGGATAGGTTAAAGTAAGAGAGAATGTGGGATAATTGTGTTGTGAGTAGGAGGGATAAATAATGATAGGAAGAATATAGGAAGAATAATGGGAAGAATAATGGGAAGAAGAAATAAGAATCAAGAAATAAGAAACAAGAAAGGGATCGAGACGAGGAGGGTGGGCATCCATGAAATAAAGTACGACGGAAGACGAGACGAACAGATCAGACGGGAATCAGGCGGGCAGAAGAGAGATCAATAAATAATAGGAAAAGGAATTAATCATAGTGAGGAGAGGAAGCAAAGAAAAAAGAAAGGAAAAAGAAAAAGAGAGAAAAGGAAAAAAGAAAGGAAAAAAGAAAGATACAAGCTACATGTGCCACGACGAGAGACAACGCAAACTAGGTTGAAAACCTGGGGCCTGGGCCGTTGACAAATCCGAAGCACGCAGAGAGAGAGAGTACGGTGCAGAGACAGAAGCTAGATTTAGAATTTGATGGGAGATATATTGAAATAAATAAAATAGAAAAGAAAAGATGCAGTGTGTCTTGCGAATAAGAGGTGTCTTGGACAGAGGTTCATGTATACGTGCACCCATTTTGGCGGTGGAGGTACCTGTGCGGTGGGTAGGAACGAAAAGAAACCAGAAAAAGAAAGAAACAAAAGAGCGAGAGAATACACGGAAAATACACGGGAAATAGAATACAAAAAAGAAGTGATAAACAGGGGTCGACGAGACCCGGAGTGCATCCTGGCGAGCAAAGGGATGGGTAGCGTGCGTCCAGCTCATCCAGGGGGAGCGGTCACGACAGAGTAGAAGAAGAGAACATGTGAGTCGGGGAGGGAGAGAGAGAGAGAGAGAGAGAGAGAGAGAAAGAAGAGTGACAACAAGACATGTGGAGGTGACAAGTCAATGCATGGTTGGGCAGCAAAGTGCAGGAAGCAGCAAGTGGCCGGGATGTACCCGACAAGCCCGGCAAGTACCTCACCGTCTGGTGCCTGCCACTCGACGACGTAGCTCTGTTTTTCCTTTCCGCTTTCTTTTCTTTTTCTTTTCTTTTTGTCTTGCTTTTTGTCTTGCTTTTGCTTTCTTTTTTTGCGTTTATGTCTACTCGGGACCCTCACCACCTCTACCTCTGAGGCCAGTGTGTCTCAGTCCTAGCTTGCGCCACGGTAGCTTGTAAATTAAACCTGAAAGATCAACCCAAGGGATGAAGAGGGACTGGACGCTGAGCTAGCAGAGTAGCGAAGAGAGGTAATGAGGACATTAGCTGGGAGAAAGCAGTCGGTGATGAGAGATTTAAGTGTGAGACGGCAAGTAGAGCGGTATGTGATGTGAATGCACATAAATGGTATTGTTAATGTAAATGTTAATGTAAATGTATCTCAAAAGTAAAAGGGACTCCAGCCGGCTGCAACGTGGTGAGTTGTCGCCTAATCAGGCAAGAGCATATTCGAGCGACCAGCCAAGAGTCCGCAAGCATGCTTCCAACAGCAAACAGCAGACAGCAAACAGCTCCCAACACAAGCTAGGATCGACCGCCGTCTGTCATCTGCCGTCCATCTATTAACTCGCATTTATAGTATGCCTGCTAGGATGAACTGATCTCTTGGTATGTCCTGATCAACTGTCGCCTGGTCCTTTCGTCGTTCTTCCTGTTAACGACTGGGCGATCAAGCTTGGGCAAGACCCGACGACCCAAAAGCGTGCATACTATGAGCCGTGAAGAAGAACTGCCGTTGTCAGTCTCGACCAGGTAGCCGTGGCCACTCACAGCTTGCCACCTTGTGGATGGAGCAAGACCGGGGTGGTTGGAGGGATAAAAGACAGTCGGTCAGTGGCAGAAGAGAGTCAGAAGAGAGTCAGAGTCAGAGACAGGGTGGCAGGGCCCACAGTTCTGCCAGCGGATGGGAAGGACTCAAGGAGATAGAAGGCACAAGGCAGAGCCGAAAGTGAGGCGCTGTGGCGTTCTTCCATGTACATTGTATCTTTTAATACGAGTCAAGATGATGACGGCCTTACAAAAGACATGCCGTGGTCAACAGTCGACCGGACCCGCGTAGAATACAGACTATATATTAGCCCAGGTTCCTTTGTGTTCTTTGCTTCCATGTGTTCTTGTAGAGAAGAGGATAAATTTATACCCAAAAGCACAGCAGATGAGGCAGCCAATGATGATTATATAATACAGCAGTCGGCTCACAACTCGGCTCACATGCTTGATATCTACAATAGGGCTTGCATCGTCTCGCCCACTTGAAAACTCTTACACCTCGACAAACTGTACGAACTCTACATATTCGACACACTCGACAGACTCTCAGGTCGAAAACTCTTTGCGCTGTAAAACTCTTTAAAATATCAGCCGCCTCCACTACAGCAAGCATTTTACAGGGTTGCAGGGTTGTGCATCTATGACTCTTTGCCTCTGACGAGAACAGCAACCTGACTACTCCGTACCGCGAGTAAGAACAAATCAATTAAACCCATCACCTGGCCTGGCCCAGCCGTCTGTGGTTGGTGTTCCTGGAAGGGTTTGCTAGTGCGCTCCTACAGTGCCGGTGTGGCCCCGTCGAGTCCATTCCCGTCTCCCGAGCTGCCACACACGCAAACGGGTCCACAGTCGCCTGCATTGTGGAGCCGCGCGCATTTTTTCCGTAATTCCTATTGGCCTACAGTGCGGCATCAGTGGGCCCATTAACCCCCTTGGCGGGCTGGTCCCCAAAAAGCAGACAACCCTGGAGCCTTGGAGCGGGCCAGCACTCACTAACAGGCCCCTAGAGCCTCTAGCAGGCCCCTAGAGCCCCTAGCAGGCCCCGAGACTCCATCCCATGTCAAGCTGCAAGCCAATCCCGGCAGCACATCGCCTTATGAGTGTGTTTGCATTTGTGCGTTTGCACACCACACCGTAGATATGCAAACATAAGATACAAATATACAAATATACATGTGTTCTGTTTCCTATTTCCACTTGTTTCTACTCTCGTTTGTGTCCTTGCGTGGTCGGGTGATTTCCTCTCCGGGGCCGCTCGGGAGCACATCATTTGTGTTTGTGCGTCGGATGTGTTGCTGTTTTGCGGTGGTTGATTTGCTGCGTCGATTTGATTACTGAATATGCTTGTTCTAATTACTGGCCTCTCCTTGCATGCATCGTCCCGCGTAGCACATCTTATCGAGAGTCGAGGTTCGCTGTGTTGCCACTCGGACGCTCCTAGGGTGGCTAGTGCCCGGGGAACGAGCCTCCCATGTGCGCTCCCTCTATCTTCGAAAGCATCTTAACACAAATTCACTATCTGTGCTAATTATGTCACTTATGTCGAGGTCAGCTTCTTCGTACAAGTACTTGTGCAGCCGTTATGGGGTCGGGATTTGAGAGGCAAACGCAGAGGCACAGCCAAAGGCAAACAAGCGTGGGCATTCATGCTGAGGCAAGATTAACGGCAATCAAACGGCGACGACGAGGTGGCAATCAGAGGCCGAGGAAAGGGACTGAGTTCTGCTATCTGCTGCAACTGACTATGACTACTGTCGACTACTGCAGCTACTGCAGCTACTGTGACTACTGTCGACTACTGCCGACTACTGTAAGGTACATGAGGTGAAATGAGCACATGCACAAGCTTGCAATACGCAACTAACAGAGTACCTATGGCTCTTCTTGCACTTCCAAGGCAGAGGGCCTGCTACCATTGCGAGTCCGAGTTGAGGCTTGGAGGCGCGGGCGTGAGACATGCATGCACAACGCCAGCCCAATGCAGGAACAAGCTCTTGGGGGATGGCTCGGTGGCTCGGTGGATGGTTGGATGGTCTGGGAAACGCAGAAATAGGCAATCTAGATCTAAGACAGAGCAGGCGAGAGCTGAGATGGAGATGGAAAAAAAGAGAAAGTAACCGAAAGAAAGATGGATCACAAGAGAGATCGAAGAGAGATCAAAGAGAGAAAGACGAAAAGGGAAAAAAGAAACAAGAAGAAAAGAAACAGGTTCCCTCTGAGCCTCGTCACAAGCTTCCCTTGTCAATGCAGGAACACGGAGAGCATGTCGTAAGCGTGTGATCATCGACGTAGCATTATGTGTGGTCGTGTTGGTAGCTCTGCCCATCCTGTTCTCTGCTTCCTGTTCTTTTCTTTTTCGTTTCTTTTTCTCAGCTCCAGCTCCTCCTGGCCCCTACTCCGAGCTCCTCGACTACGGAGTCGTCTGCTTCTACACCGAATCGATGGTACTTTTGCTGCTTTCTTTTGTTTGTTTTTCTGGTTCCCTACCTATCGTTTGAGTTTTCTTGCTGTCCTGATTTCAGCCTCTCTGCTCGTCGGTATATGAATCCTGGTACTCAATAGCATCGCACTTACCACCGAGTGGCCTATGTGAGACAAGCCCAAGCCGTAGACTGGTAGTTGGCCAGCATCAGCTCACGCTTGAACATCTGTTGGTTGTAAGCGTGCGTCTGGGATTGCTTCATTTCGTCTCTCAGCTCGTGCCGATTATTCCATTTGCTACGCAAGCGATCACGATCCAGATGCTGAGATGAGATGGGATGGGATGAGATAGTGCAGATGCAAACTGGACAAAGTGTGCGATGGGAAGATGCTCAAATAAAGGTTGGAAGTAAAATGTGAGAGGAGCATAGCGTACTCGGCTCGGAGAGGCTCAGAGACATATGCAAGCAACCACTCTACACACCACACCAGAACAAACAAGACATCAACCTGTCATTTCTGCAGAGGACTTTTACTTCGGCACCATTGCCCTCGCTCTATCCAAGCAGACCCGATATCGTGATTGGCGACTGCCAGGAATAGGATAATCAAATAGTAATAACAGAATAATAAAACATGCAGATATGGCGAACATCACCATCCGGCTATCAGCACGAAGATAAACATCAGACAATTAGACATCAACAATAACAGACGCATACACGGCCAATCTGGCGCGTCAGCACGCTCACGCTCTCGCAAACATGTCTCATCCACGTCGTGCTGGGTCGTGAACAGACCACACCAGCATGTCGACCTGTCGCTTTCGATCTTTGTTTGCCCGACTCTCCACATCCCATATGCCCCCCTATCTCGCGACTATTTCGCAACTATTTCGCAATCCCTCTGCATGCAATATCCATCTACTTATGCATGTCTTGCCGTCGTCGATCCCATATCGTTCATAGTCCGGACTCCGTTCTCCTCGTATGATGGCCACAGCAAGAAGAGACACCAATACGCAGCCGCAGATTCGGCGAGAAGCGAGATGCGACCCCGGAGACTAGGCAGGAACGAGAGCGTGAGATTCCCAGTCCCATGGAGTCCTCTTCCGGCATCCTACGATCACTGTCTGCTGAGCTGGATTTTTCCGCAGCTTTTTCATCTGCTCGTCTACTCGTCTGCTCGTCTACTTGTCTGCTCGCGTCATTCTCGGCACGCATCTCTTCTCTCTTTCACGGGCATGCCCAGCCTCGCCCTGTCTCATTGTGCCGTCGCCTTCTGTTGTCGCCTGCACGCGGTAGCTGCCCTTGTGTTGCTTCTTTCGGGTGTGCCCCTTGCGACTGGGTGGAGGACTCAAAGTCCAACAGACAGTCCCTCCCTTGCAACGACAAGCCACGCACACTTGCATTCTTGCTTGAAATCACATGTGTCGTGACCATGCGCCATCTTCTACACGCATCCCACGTTTCCTCTGCCGCATTCCCATCGCTGGGTGGCGGTTACAGGAGACGAAGGGCAGGAAAGGGATGCAGCGACAACCGAGATGGGGTGGCTGCAAAACACTCTGTCGACGTTTCTAGCCTGTTTTTGGGGGGGGTGCCTCGTCCGCCACTTCACTCGTCTGTTGGCCATCTGTACTCTTGCGGCGTGACAAGATAATACATGGCTGTTCGAAAGTCGCTACACCACGTTCATAGAGTATATTCATGCCACAAGGAGGCTGGAATAAGGGAAGCCAAACGGGAATAGACGCGAGCCAAGAGGTCAAGGGTCCAGGTCCCGGCACTGTGGTGCGAGCATTTCTTTGGGGGGTAATTTCTCGATGGATAGAGGAGCAAGAAAAGAAGAGAAAGCAAAGAAGAGAAAGAAAAGAAGAGAAAGAAAGGACGAGAGAAAGAAGAGAGGCGGCTGAAAATAAAAATAGGGGAAGCACAAGGTGAGACCTGGTGCCCTCGCCGAGCCATTCCATTTCTGCCACATCTGCCTCTGTACGCCGTCACCCGTAGACATTCCCCTGGCCAATGCTCCCCAGCCCCCTCTCCCTTGGACTCCTCTGAACTGCTTGGACTCCCTTGGCCAGCCTGGTGTCCGTACATGTGAGATAGTCTGAGGCGGTGAATATCTGTCAGTGCAGCCTGTCCGGTATTCGGTGTGTCTCGCTCTCAGCTTATGCATATCTGTACTGTACTTGTGCCCACCTCCGTGTCTCTTCTGTCTCTCTCTCCGGGCTACTCGTCCGCCAGTGTCTGTCTCTTGTGTTCGTCTGCCTCCTTTTCTCCTTCTCCTGTCTGCCCTGTTTCTCGGACCGACCGTCCCTGCGGCTGGTCTACACCTCGGTGTCACGGCCAGGGATGGAAGCAGCAGAAGAAAAGGAACCAGTGAACGAAGACAGCCGGGTCTCACAGGAACTGGGGAACCAACACCGTATTGTCTACATCCGGTTGCACCTGTTCGCTTAATTTAGTCGCTGGCCTCGACACGGTTGGTTCCATGAAGATGTGCCATCGTGACATTGCGATGACGATGGTGGTGTAGATGCATGTTGTACAGATTTGGGAGAAGAGCAAGGCCGGGATTGTATTTTATTGATTGTCTCTGTATTTTTGTCCCTTCTTCTGGTTTTTCCTTCTCTTTTTCCTTCTCTTTTATACTATTAATCATTAAATATTACTACAAATAAGTACTGCACCTATTGATAATTCTTGAGATATTGAATATGGTTCATAAAAATACATTCTTTATTTTAGTCATGTTTTGATTTGTATTTTCTACAATACCATAAGTGTGTTTGCCTCTGCTCTGGCATCAAGAAACGTATTGTTCATAACAAACTTACAAAGAACAAAGTGATAAACCACCCGCTTGCTCGCCTTTTCACATCTGCCCCCTTCCTCCAAATGGTATCACCCTTTGACGTGCCATCCATTTCCGGAGAGTTGGGATTAACAACACGTGAACAAAAAATAGACATAAACAATGAAATCAAGAAGCAAAGAAACAACAAAGCAACGGACTTGGCAAACAGGGAATGGAAATACAATGAAATGAAATCAACCCGCAACCGCGATAGGTAAAATAAAGTTGAAAGTAAAATATGGATGGTAAGCGGAACAAACACAACGTGATACGTAATGGCAGCTTGGCCCGATATATGGCATATGGCCAATGTATTTTTTCTCTTTTGTCGGTTTCTCGCACCCTTCTTTTCGTTCCTGTCCAAGCAGAGCAGAAAGGACTCCAACACCAGGCATCAGACCCCGTAAAGCTCCCAAGCATCAAAATCCTGCTGCTGGGCATCCTTACCATCGGAGCCAACGCCGTCGCCTGGTTTCTCCTCCGCTGTGCTGTAGACAGGTGCATACTCTGTTCGTAGCTCTTCGTAAAGTCACAGCTCATCATCCTGCTCCAGCTCCGACGGCTTCAGCAGACCAGACACCTTCGAGCGGCGCTCCAGCTCGGCCTGCTTGGCATCGCGTTCTTGCTGCTCCTTCTCAATCAGGTACAGCTCGGCATTGTCGCCAGAGAACTCTCTCAACGAGATCAAGAAATCACGCAGGCTGAGACGGAACTTGTCGTACTGTGTGTTGAGCGTAAACAGGCTCTCCACGAACGTCTGGATTTGTGCGCTGTATAGTGTTAGTATGCTGTACATAAAACTGAAATTAAATACTACAAAGTGACTCACGGTTGCAGGTTGCTGAAAGCATTGCGCAGCAGGTTTGCGACATAGCTAGTGAGGAACTCCTTGTTGCTGGTGCCGGCCTGGGCCTGGTCGGCCTGGTAGACAGGGCCCTGGATCTTGGGAGCCGAACCGTCGGCAGGGTCGATCAGGTAGAACATGCGAACCAGCAGCGAGGACTGAGTCTTGAAACCGGCCTTGTGGTCCGTGTCCGTAAGCACGTAGAACACATCCTGCAGGATGAGGATGTAGAACTGGTTGAAAAAGGCGTTTGCAGTCGACGTATCTGTCTTGTCCGCAACGTTGTTGATAAGCTCCAGGCACATGCCCAGACCTGCTGCCTCAACGTCTCTGTTGTCGTGCTTGCTTGCCCATAGGCACGCATCAATCACAAACTTGAACTGGCGGTTATCCAGCTTGAGCAGTGCAGGGAAGCAGTGCAGGTTGATCGCACGCAGCAGGTTGAAAAACTCCACTCGGTGCTCGGGGAACTCGGAGAAGTCCTTGTTGATCATCTCCAGAGTGCACTCAAACACGTTCTCCATAATGGTCGGGACCTGGTCCTCCATGAGGCCACCCAGCTTGGTGATAATGGCCGCCATAGCCTTGAGAACCTCAGCATCGCGAGCGTTGGGGACGTTGCGGTTGTAGTCGACGAGTACCGAATCCAGAAGCTGGGGAACCATCTGCGCACGCACAGCCTGCAGCTCCTCGGCCTTGTCGACAAAGACCTCGATGAGCTTCAGAATCTCCTTCTTGATTGTGCGCAGGCCGCGCACCTTGGGCATCTTGGGTGCAATTTCGCCGTCACGGACAATGGCCTCGGAAATCAGCTGGCTGGTGGCGCGGTACATCTGGAGAAGATCCAGATAGATTCTCCCAATTTGGGGGTAGAAGTAGGGACCAATCGACGAGCATGCGGCAACGTTGGTCTTCATGATGTTGCCAATGATCTTGATCGTGTCAGAGTCCTGCAGGATTGATGGGTCGGCCGTCGCAGACTTGATGATCTGATCCCACGCGGTGTTGGGGAACGCCATCAGGTCAGCAAGCAGGCGTTCCTGCTGGCTGCGGTTGCCTTGTGCCGAGACCATGTAGCCGCATGCCTCGTAAAAGGTGTGCACCTGCTGTGGTGTGAGATCGCAGGTGATCTTCTGGAGGTTGCGAACAATCTCGTCAATGAACGGCTCCTGCTCACTGGGCTGCAGCGCGACAAAGTGACGTCTGCACGACTTGGCAATCTTGATGAAGGTATCACAGGCCATGTCCTGCACACCCTCATGCGACTCGTGCATGAACTCAAAGAGCTTGTTGACGACTGTCTTGAGGAACTTCCAATGTGCCTTCAGGAAGCGAGGATATTGTCCCACAATGTACATGATGTTACTCGCCACGACAGCCTTGTTGTCTTTGCCGCGCTTCATCTCTGTGAGGCCCAAGAGGTCCTTGATAACGGTCACCAGGAACCGCTTCTCCGTCTCCTCGTTCATGGCAAGCGAAATGGAACCAATGGCCCAACACAGCACGTTGCAGTTGTGCCATGACCACTCCGAGCCGTCAACTTGGCGAGCAAGCTTCTCCGTCATGATCTGCTCGGTATCGACAACGTCCAAATGTGTCAGGTACACCAAACACTCGCGAATGGTCTTATAGAGCTGCACGGTGTCGCTTTCCTTGACGAATTCACGGACAATCTCACCCTCGTCGTTCTCGACAATCAGCACCTCCTCAGGACGAACCATCTTCTCGATCATAACAATGCGAAGGTTGGATAGGATCTCCTTGTACTTGTGCTTCCGCAAGGGATAGTTGTTGAGCAGGGCCGGGTTGGGAGCGCCGTTTGCCGTGATCGAGCCCATAGCGACCAGGGGGTTGACGTCAGACATTGGCAGAGACTGCATTTCCTCATACAGTTCCTGGACAAGCTTCAGCCAGTAATCCAGTGTGATCTTGAAGATCTCACGGTCGTCGATCTGGGAGATACGGATTAGGTAGAAATGTGCGTGGGTGAGGAAGTCGCGGTTGGGGAGGTTCTCAATGAGCTGTGTTGGGACTGCGGTTAGCGCTTGTCAATGGTAAAGGGGACAAGTAAATAAATACTCACGTTCAAGTGCATGGAGAAGAAGTTGCACAAGAAAAGCGACAGATTTTGAACAAACTCCTGGTCGCGGGAGTTGCTCTTGGGGTAGGTGGTCTTGAGATCCAGAGACAGAGGAATGATGTTGGCAATCGTTGTCAAGACCTCGGTGAACATCTTGATCAGCTGCTCGTCGTAGTTGCTAACCTGGCCAGGGCCGGATGTCTGGAGGCCACCGATTTCGGTCAAGCACTGGAGGGTGATGTTGCGGAATTCGGGGACTTCGAGGAAACGGGTGCGCAGAGTATCGATGAGCGGCGTCTCGAAGATGTAGCCGAGGGGGATCCAGTTGCAGAAGCGAAGGAGCGTCTCCAGGGTGGCTTTGACAAGGCTGGCCTGCTCGGCAGAGTTGAGAATCTCAGTGCATAGCTGGAAGATCTGCGAAAACTCGGCACACATGGTGGTCTTGAGGTTGCGGGTTTTTGCCGACGTCATCTGCTCAGCCGAGTAGTCGAAGACCTCCTCGGAGAGAAGACGCAGGATGATCATGTTGTTCTCGCAGATGGACAGGCTGGAGCGGCAGGCTGTGATAATCTCGTTGATGAAGGTAGGCCAGTTATGCGGCCACTCCTGCTTGAGAATCGAGATCAGGACGAGGTTGAGCTTGTTCAGCAGCGTCTTCTGTTCCCTTAGGGACTCCTCGGAGCTCGAGCACTGGATGATGAACTGGACCACGAAGTTACGGATGCCTAGAGGAAGAGAGACGGGTTAGTTGCTGTTCCTAGTCGGGTTTCGCAAGGCCGTGATGGGCACTGCAGCATCGCAGCTCAAGACATTACACAAGGGCGATAAGGCTGCAAATGACGTAGGGACGCACCTTGGCACTGGTCCCGTGGAAGAACCTTCCATCTTGTCATGATCACATGGTCGAGGACTTGCAGGGCAAGGAATTTGGTCTGGGGAAAAGTCGCCTCGGAAAGAATCTTGTCGACCATGAGCCAGGCGTCGGGGTCTTCCTTGAACTGGTTCAAGGCGCTCTCGGCAGCTTTTTGCTGTTGGTAGGGACAAATAGTTAGCATCTACAAACAACACATGGATACGTCCAGGCACACATGGGGGCCTTTGGAGGACGTTCGTGGGCAAGGCTGCGCATGCAACGCCAGTGATGTAAGGCTGCGCTCTTGCAGAGGGCGGAGACGACGAACCTGCTCGCCGCGGCCTTCGTAGAAAGCACGCACGGCCGTATCAAGCTCTGCCACGGTGGGAGCCATCGTGGGAGAGGTCCCTGGAGGGCGATATAGAAAGCGGAAGCTAGACGGGCGAAGATGTAGAAATGCGCCGCGGGGATCTGCCAGGAAGGCCCAGCAAACGAGGTGCGATCGGGTCGTTTACTTTCGGCGAGATGGGGTAGAGGGGGATGAAAGTCGAGGACGAGGACGTAAGAGCACAAAGAGTGAATGTCTGTATGCGGAACGAGAATAATTGTTCGCGGTGAGAAAAGTACCAGGTGATAGGTGACGAGAAGCTCGAGGTACTAGGTAGGCGGTGGGGAGAGATCTGGTTGCCCTGAGGAGGGTATGGGTGGGGTGAAGAGCAGCAAGGTTTTCGCAGGGCGAGGCTCTCGATGGGCTGCGGAGGCACGAGGATACGGCTTGGGAGCGTCGACGAGGCAAGTAGAAAAGGCTGACGGTGCAGTGAAAAATAAGGAAAAATAAGAGGACACTGAGCGGAGGAAGAAGAGGAGGAGGAGGAGGAGAGGGGAGCAAAACAACGGCAGCGAAATAGAAAAAGAAACGAGCAAGTAGGAAAAACGGGGGCGGCGGCGGCGGAGAGACAAGACAGGACAGAGGCAGAGAGGCTACGCGCTCGCTGTTTCGCGTCTCGATTCACTGGGAGACAGAGCTGGGACAGGGCTCTAAGATACAATCAGGCAAGGCAGCAAGGGGTGTGTGGTGAGCGATGGTGGCTTTCAGCTATGTGCCGGGAGGCGAGGATGAGAGGGAGAGGGGAGAAAGGGAGGGATGCAAGCTGCAAGTCGGGCGTTCACGATCTCTCAGTGGCAAGTGCGGGTTTGGCAACAATAGAGCAAAAAGGGAAGGATCGAGTTGAAGCGAAAGACAGAAGGTGCGATGGGCTGAACACGACTGGCAGGGCAGACCAGACGGCAAGAACGAAAAGTGAGGTGGCGGGGTCCTCTGTTTTTGGGAGCGAAAAGGGAATGTCTGAGGTAGCTGGGCAGCTGGAGGCGTGCCTAGTTTACCTAGTTTACGCAGTTACAGCTGGGCGACTGTCGGGTGCAGCGGGGCCACGGCTAGGCGAACAAACAGGTAGCGGGCGTTGGTAGCTGCTGCCCCGCGATTTGATTGCGTCTCTTGCCAGTTCTGCCAGTGAACTCTGCTGTGCGCGTTGCTATGGACGGCAGCTCTTTCCTCCTCCCACAGGGCGGTTTCGAGTCGACTGCCCAGAGTGGGAAGGAGCGGGACTTGGTTGGACCGCTTTTTCACCCGCCAACGCCAGACGCCGGACTGTATCTTAGCTTGGGGCCGGCGGTGGATGTACATGATCTCGAAAACACGGTGACGAGGTACTTTCCTCGTCTGATAAAGCGCTAGCAGCCTGCCAGCTGTCCCTGCCGATTTGCCCTTTTGTATTAATAAGAGGGCGTGATAGTACAGTGGGTGCTCTTATGTCATATTTGTAATACCATCGCGGCGCGAGGCGCGACTGAGCATTCACGCCCGACCAACCGCCGACAGCGTCCGAGCGCCACACGAAACAGACTGGTAGTATCCGGACAACTGCAACCAAAACCGGCAAGCGCGCGCAAGGCTACGACTGCGAGCGATGTATCCAAATCGACTTACACACATATTGTCAAGATGCATCTAAACGCCGTGCCACCCGGCCGGTTGAGCTGGCAGGCCAAGACCAAAGTAGCGCGAAGCGCTGGCACCTGAAATCATCACATCACAGATAGGTGAGATACAGCCAGATTGCTTGTAACAGAACAGCCGGAGTGGTCTAAAGTCGATGCGCTAAGGTAGTTTGCCTGGTCTATAGAAACTATAGCAATAACAGCAATACAGCAAAATTCAGAGTCAAGGAGAGTAAAAACAGCAAGCAATCAGAATCTATTCAGTGTAAACGCCTATGCTTTTTGGTAACCAAACTCGGACAGGCCCTCCTCCAGGGCCTTCAGGGCACGGTCGACGTGACCTCTCTCCGGCTCGAGCTGCAAGATGTGTTAGTATAATAAAGGCTGAGTGAGATGCACAAGTAGAAGATGGCACTTACAATGCTGACACCCATGTGGCCGAAGCGGATGTACTTGGTGGCAATCTCCTTGTGGATGCCGCCGGCAAAGATGACGTTCTTTTTCGACAGGCTCGGCAGGATCTGGGCAATCTGGACGCCTTCGGGCAGGTAGATGGCCGTCATGCCGTGGGCCTGGTCCTCGGGGTTCGACGCAACCTGCTTCAGGCCCAGGGCAGTGACGGCGGCCTTGATCTTGTCAGAGGCGGCCTTGTGCTTGGCAAAGCGCTCAGCCAGGGGGGCGGAGAGAATCTGGGACAGCGCCGTGTGCAGGGCGTGGACCAGCTGGGGGGAGGGTGTCGCAAAGTAGGACGGCTTCTTGGCCTCGTAGTTTCTCATGACTATCTTGTTAGTACTTGAATGAGAAGTGTAGAGTTCTCACAGGACTGGAGGCACTTACTGGGAAGCCAGTTCTTCATGGACGCAAAGTACGAGCCGGGGGGTGTCTTGCGGCTCTCCAGGGCCTTGATGGCGCGGCCACTGAACATGGAGATGGACAGACCAGCAGGGACGCCAATGGCCTTTTGGCTGGCAGTCACCACGCCGTCCAGCTTCCAGTCGTCAAAAGCAATCTCCTCGCATGCGACGGAGCACACACCATCAACAATGACAAGGGTATCGGGGGAGACGCGGTGGACAAGCTCGGACAGGTTGCGCAGCTCGCTCAGGACGCCGGTAGACGTATCGACGTGTGTGACGGTCAGCAGCTTGTACTTGCGGGCCTTGAGAGCAGCCTCGATCTCGGGCAGCTGGGGGCGGCTGCCAACGGGGGCCTTGAGCTCGGTGACATCGGCGCCGTAGACGCGCAGGGCATCGGCGAAGCCGTCGCTGAAGTAACCGGTGCCGAGGACCAGAGCGGCATCGCCCTGTTCGATCAGGTTGGCGCCGACAAGATCCCAGCCCAAGGTGCCGGAGCCGGAAATGACAAACGGCTGAGCAGCAGGGTCGGTAGACTGGAACAGCTTGCGCAGGCCGGAGAGGACATCGCCAAAGGTCGAGACAAAACTGGGGCCAACATGGCTCTCACTGTGGGTGGAAACTTTAGTTAAATGGTGTATAAGTGAAGATATAAGTAGCAGAGGGATATGGGTAATATGAGCAATATAAGCAATATGACCAACGCCATCGACGCATGATAGCTTCAGATTGCAAACACAGAAGCAATTGTGCGCGGGAATTTGCTGTCGGAAGCTGCCGAGCAAGCATCCCACCAGCTATGCCCACTTTGCACATGTCGAGACAGAGCGCCGCGCACCACATCAACGGTACAACAAAACGGCAGACAAACAATCCAGCAAACAGTAATCTAATGCATGTAGCAAATATACAAACTGCAATGGCACTCACCTGTAGTGGCTCATGGAGTTGAGGACGGCATCGTCAAACTCAATGGGGCCCGGGATGAGCAGCGTGGCGTGTTCTGGCTGGGACGACATGACGGGCGACGAAGTATGAATCGAGCGGCGCGTTGCAGGTGTGGTTGGGGTGGTGGAAGGAGAAGAAGAGAATGAAGAGGTGGTGGTGGGAGAAGAAGACAAAGGTCGAGCGACAGCCGAGGAGGTGGATGCTAAGTGGCCGGCAATGCCTGCTAACCGATGGGCTGGCACAGATGCGGAGGGGCTGATGGACTGGCCGTCGGCGATATGGCGCTGGGGAAGAGGGGACATGCTGTGGTGGTAGCCCGCGCTCTGAGCAGTGGCACGAGATGCCGTTCTTAGTAATGCGGTGCGCCAACTGGCTGGGGAAGATAAGGCACTAGGACGGGCAGCGCCAGAAGCACCAGAAAAAGGACTGGACGAAGGAGCAAGAGGGCAGGCACCCGACAGCATGGGACGGGACCAGCGCACACGACGGACAGCGGACGATGACTGCATTGTGAAGAGGAGAGGAAGCGGCGACAGTAAAATGAACAGTAAAAATCCAGAATAAATAAAGAGCTCAAAATGAGTCAATTAGGGTCCTTGGGTCTTGGGTCCTGGGGTCTTTGGGTCTTTGGGTCTTTGGGTCTTTGGGTATTGGGGGTCTTTGCCCCAGAGAACGGATCTGGGGTCCCCAAAAAGCGGTCGACGGCGACACGTTTCCGTAGAACAATGCCTCAGCAAGCGCCGCAACGAGTCGCTGAATAGGCCGAAAGGACGAGAGACGAGAGACGAAGCGGTTTTTCTTACGTGTGATTCTGACTACTGCCTTTGTCTTGCGTGCCTGGGGCTGTAGGACTTATAGGGTTTTGGCTGCTGCAGCACCCATTCCCGTACAAGGTCTCCTCCCTGGCTTGGGCCTAAATCTCCGAACGCCGTGTTCCGCCCGCGCAGTACGAGAGCAATATGCTCGTTTTGGGAACATTACCGTGGTGGGCTCGTTCACCGTCGAGCTTGGGCTTGGTGGCCGCGCTTGATCTAGGTCGAGTGCCCCGCTGGCTAATCGTGATAAGTACGCTGCGAGGGGTCGCCGGTCTTCGGGGGGACCTGAGTGAACTTCTTACGTAATGCGGGCCAGGGGTCTGCTCTGCGATTGACGAAATCATGAGATGGTGTGTGGCTTTACTCCGTGCTGTGGCTGACGCAACTATGGGTCCATCTACGAGTACGGAGACCAGGCTGTATCCTAGCTTGGAAGCTACGACACTGCGTACCAGCACCCAGCCCCTTCTCGACCGCTTACGTCCCACTAAGTCCAGGCAGGAAGCAATTGAGAAACGGCATGCGTTAGATACCTCCCGGAATCGAATCTGGTGAACGCCTTTGCACATTGACACACAGCGCACGCTTTCGGCTCGCTTCTGCAACGAACCACACCATACTCAACCGCCCGATAGACGGCCCACCCCTCCCACTGGCGCGCAAAGCGCATAAGAGCTCTCGCCCTCGTCTCTCCCGACCGGACTGTTTCCTCAGCCTCCCCAAAGACAGTCGCAAGGCTAGACAAAAGACAAAGTCGCAGCTCGACCTTGACGAAACCCCGACTGGCCGTTCAACTTCTTTGACACACTCTACACACACACCGTACTCGCCATGGCGTTCCTCATCCTCGTAATCGGCGATCTGCACATCCCAGACCGGGCTCTGGACATCCCACCCAAGGTAAGCTGGCCAGCCTCGCTTGCACTCCGCATGGCTTGTCTACCTCGGCTTGATACTGACTAGCACAGTTCAAAAAGCTACTGGCACCCGGCAAGATCGGCCAGACGCTGTGCCTCGGCAACCTCACCGACAAGCAGACCTACGAGTACCTCCGCTCCATCGCCCCCGATATCAAGATCGTCAAGGGCCGCTTCGACGTCGAGGCCACGGCCCTGCCGCTGACCCAGGTTGTCACCCACGGCTCCATCCGTGTTGGCTTCCTAGAGGGCTTTACGCTCGTCAGCAACGAGCCCGACCTGCTGCTGGCCGAGGCCAATCGCCTCGACGTCGACGTGCTGTGCTGGGGCGGCACGCACAAGTTTGAGTGCTTCGAGTACATGGACAAGTTCTTTATCAACCCGGGAAGCGCAACAGGCGCTTACTTCTCCGGCTGGGGCGGCGACGGCGACAAGCCCGAGGATGAGATCGTCCCCAGCTTCTGCCTGATGGACGTGCAGGGCATCTCGCTCACACTCTACGTCTACCAGCTGCGCAAGGATGCCAATGGCGTCGAGAACGTGGCTGTCGAGAAGGTCACATACACAAAGCCCGTGGAGCCGACAGGGCCGGCGTCATAGTCGAGACCAGGCTCGCCTCAGTCAGTTTTGACATTGTTTTCATCTCTAGTGTTTCTGTTTGCGCCTCCCTTACGACATGTCGGCGCGCTACCAGTCGAGTAGTAAATCTGTATATACCATGGGTTACAAGTCGTTTTAAACCTTGCTGCATTGTTTGCTTCCAAAGTTCTCTATACCGTATGCTTGCGTAGCTTCTTGACTGGCTTGCTTTTATGAAAACAACACCTACAGATTGTGCGAGTGCGCCTCTCTCTTCGCTAAGCATTTTCTTTCATTGCAAGTGAGGGCGTTGCAAGCATCATGTGTATGAAAATAATATATTGAATAGTGAAAAAGAAGCACTGAAGAGCAACGAGCTAGGATATCCTAAAAAAAAACATACAAACAGTCGCTATTGCTTGCTCTAGTAGAGAAACGGGAAACAAAAAAAAGAACATAAAACCGCGAGTATATATTCAAGAAGCCAACAAAAAGGGGGGGAAGGAGAAAAGGAGAGGGCGAAAGAGAGACAGTCTGAAATCAAAGGAAAAGCGAAACACCGGTACACCGTGTTCATAAAGGGCGCAGGCATGGCTGGTTTCCCGTCGTTGTGTCATTATAGCATCATACTCCGCCGCCGTGAGATGCGTTCCCTCGTTGAAGCTGCTCGCCCCTCGGCATCGTGAGCGTCATTGCTCTCCGCTGCCGAGGGCTCATACGACGAATCTGCCTGGTCTTCCTCGTCACTATCGAGCAATGACCCGCGCTTGATCGCCACCATTGATGCACGTTTGCGCGATGCTGATGGGCGAGTATGCCGGTCTGCTTTAGAGGCATCGTCGCCTTGAGGAGCGGTCACCGACGATGCTCGGCGGGAACCCTTGGAAGAGGACTTGGCGTTGCCCTTCTTGCTGGACGAAGCAGTTTTGTTTTTGCCTGCCAAGAGCTCTGATTCTTCATCCGCTTCTTGAGGTGACGATGACGACGACACGGTAAATTCGTAAGGGTCTTGATCGGTCGGTGTGTGTCTCCGAGCAGTCTCGGCAGCAGGCGACGCATTGGCCATTTGTTGGTGGCTGTTGGCCGAGTCGGAAGACTCCGTTTTATCCGAGCTCGGCTGTGCCATATGCTCGCCGTTGTCTTCATCTTGATCCTGGCTGTTTGGGGGCTGCAGGCTGTGGCGCTGAACATACTTGCCCTCTCCAGCCACGGCATCAAACAGTTCTTTGGTAGGGCGACGCATCTTGTCCCGCAGATTTGGTTCGGCATAGCTCACTGATGTGCGTGACCGTCTGCTAGGACGGGACACTTCACCCTGGGAAGAAATGTCGGCCGGCGGTGGAGTGTCACGTCCTTCATTGCGGATGACAACCATTCGCTGTGAAGACAGGGTCGTCGACGATGGCGGTGGTGGCGTGCTAGGACTTGCCACATCCATCTCAGGCTCGTCCAAGTGGGCTTCGTCGAGATCAAGATGCACGATATCTGGCTTTGTTGACTGCTTCCGTTCTCTTTGCACTTCGGACAAAGCTGTTCTACTAGCCTTGTCGTTGTCAAGGTGAATATCGACCGTTTCTAGCAGTGAGGAGCCGGATATATCGGCGGCTACAGTCATCTTCGTGCGATTCCGCATGCGACCGGTCGCTTCGGTCGGCTTGCCAGCATTGTTGTTGTTGTCCTTGGGTTTCTCTTTGCCGTTCAAAGCCTGCTTTCGTGGGGTGGAAATGTCTTTGTTGGTGCTCTTTGCAGCAAGTGGCTGCCGTATTGGGGCGGCTTCTTTAGCCCCGATGGGATCCTCTTCGGCCTCCTTGCGGTTGCTGACCTGGCTCCTTATGCTTCTTGGATTCTTCAACTCGCGGATTGGAGCGGTTTTGTCTGTCTGGCTCTTTTGCGTCGTCGGCTGGGGTTTATTGCTTTCGTTGCCCGCTTTAAGTCCACGGAGTGCGGCGTTCTCATCATTGACCGCGAACTTCCTTTTGCTGCTGCTCTTTGAGGATGCTGACGCTGAAAGAACCGAGGTTGTCGTCGTCGTGGGCATCGGCGCTGTAGAAACAGCTGGGGCGGAAGGCGGTGCGGGTGTCTTGGAAGCTATCGCCTTCTTTTCGGAAACAAGGCTCTGGCTCGTAGTAGTGTCAGTGGGAGCTACACTCTGGGCCTTAGCTGCTTGTTCGACTTCTGCAGGGCGCGACTTTGCTGGTGGCTTTGATTCGTCTGTGGCCTTGGCTTTTGATGGAGGGGCAGCCTTGTCGAAGATGCCAATAGGAGGCTTGCTGCTGGCCTCGTTTGTCTTCTTCATCTCATCACGGAGCATACGTGAGACCGGGGGAGGGCCAAGGCCGGGTGAGCCAGCAGCTTTGTTGTCGTCTGCCTGAAGCGCAAGGATCTCGTCCTGACTACTTGCGGTTAGCATCTCCAGTACATCGTGGCCTTCTTTCCCTGCTTCCCAAATCACATACCCGAGTGTGCGCCGCGGAAAGGTCTTTGTTTCGTAGATGGGAGGTAGTCGTCCTTCCTGGGCAGCAAGCGACTCTGCTTCGCTTGCGGATAGAGGTGATGGGCGTTGTCTTTGAGGCGGTGTGGACTCGATGGACAGGCTCAGTCTGACTGGCTTGTTCGTGCGACGCACCGTAACGGGTGACTGGCGCTTTGTTGGGGGTTCCAGGCCAAAGCCGGCCAGGAGAGCGCCGAGCTCGACAAGCTGCGCCTCCATCTTCTCCTTTATCTGAAGGGCATGGCCGGCCACTCTCTGCGACTTGTCGTCCTCGATCTCCTTCTCAAGGCGCAGGACCTGGCCGCGGAGGTCGAGGTTTTCGGATAGCAGCCGGGCGCATTCATTCTCCAGGCCACGGATGCGGAGTGACTGGTTCGAGTTGACACGTGCGATATCTCGGTTCTGGCGCAGAAACTTGCGGCGCACTGGGGGTGTTAGCAAACGTAGAGCGAGGTGTAGCTGAAATCCCAGCAGAGGCGCCAGAGGGCATGTGTGGGAAAGGCCACGTACGGATGTCAAAGTTATCGATTGGCGCCGGGGGCTCGTTGAGTCGTGCCATTGCTCATAGTGCGCAAGCAGATACCACAGGTAGCAAACGCAACTGTCGCAAGGCTGGGGTTGGGCGCAAATATATGGCGAATGCGGCGTCGTGGTCGTCGTGGTCGTGGCCGTCGAAGAAGTCGAAAGGCGAGGTCGAAAGTCGCGATAGGGAGTTGTTGGTGAAGCTGTCTAGTTCGGATCGTGACGAGCACAAACAAACGGTGTATTTTTCCTATTATTGTTATTATATTTTTTTCTATATCGCCGCTACTATATGTGGGTGTCGCTGCAATTGGCACTTGCCTTAGTTGATGTGGTATTGTTTACGCCAATCTCATTTAGGCAGGGGGGCTGGCCCGGCAACCTTTGGTGGGCCCATGCCTCCGGTTATGTGGCGTAGCTTACACAAGCCACATACTTCAACAGCCCCGCCATATGGGATCTTCAACAGCGTCATGTTGAGCTGACGAGGACTCGGGTCTCAAACCTACACCTGCATCTACGGTCGACAGGACTACGCGAACCAGCATGGCTTTCTCATCACGATCTATGGCCTCTGGCCACCTGCGGCAGACATCTATTGCCGGCGGATCTGCTGGCATGTCGCTCCAGGCCCGCGTCAACGAGAAGCGAGAAGAACTCGAGAACCTCAAGCAGCTGCGCGACCTCAGCGCCGCCGTCGCCTCTCAGATGGAGACTCTCGAGAGCAAGCTGGCAACTCTGTCGGACGGCACAGAAGGTAGAGTGCTCCTCTCGGCGTCATGGAGAGACCGTCTTTCCAGTTGTTCTTGGCCATCTTTCGCTGACGACAGACATAGCCATCGCAACTGTTATGGCCAATTGGCATAATGTGCTGAGGGCGATTAACATGGCGTCAAGTATGTGGCCCTTCTGTCCAGATGATTGCATTTAGGTGGCATACGTGCTAACACCCGCCAGCGAAACTTCCCCGTGTTCCGACTGAAGCCGAGGACGGCTCTGTTGCGCTTCCTCAGATGCTCGTCCGGATTCCTACAGAACATGCTCCAGCGCTCCAGGCGCAAGCGGACGAGGCCGCAGCAGCTGCACTTGAAGATGAAAGTGCAGTGCCGTGAAGCAGGCATGGCCAGACTTGACTACACTTTCACCATCAGTACGCGGTCGATTGCCGAGGCTGCAATGGCGGCAACGACAGCAGCGGCAACGACAGCAGCGACAACGGTAGACGGCAGCGATATCGTCCCGACAGAGCCCACGGTATCGACCACAAAGGCGGCGTTCTGCATCAGCCGGAACATGCTCCCGTTCGTTTAGACGACAGTCGGACGGTCGTGCGATATCGTAGCCGAGTTGCCCCACTTTCACGGGCTAGACACCCACCGCGTCAAGACGCGTTTCTTAGTCAGCAATTGTTTACATGCAATGTGTTGGCACAATCGACAAGGGCGACAGCAGGAAACACAAATGATAAATGATAAATACAGGGAAATAAACAGGCACGCATACAAATAAATTGCGCGCTCATTTTCGATTTGGATGTCGACTCGATGAGTTCATGCTTGCAATTGATGACTTAATGCTGCGGTCCACATGTGTCACCCCGTATCTGCAACTGCCCACGAGAAGGGTATTCCCGTGTAATAAGTCTAGGCTCTTCAAAGGCCCTCATGGTCCATGCAAAGTGTCATTCGCACCTTCCTGAACCTAAACTCCCGACGCGAGACCGTGATACAGAACACAACCGGAAGGAGCGCGAAAACTAAACGAAACGGAAGGAAAGAGGGGCACACTATGCAGGCAGGTGCAACCGCCACCAATACTGCATAAAACACAATATAAACAAATGGACTGGGACAACCCTAAAAGCGTAGATGTAAACATCTCCAACATCCTTCTCTCTTCCTTTCCACCATCTTCGTCCCTTCAACTTTGCGACTTTCGTAAGATATCCTACACCTCTTGTCATCACCCATTTTAGCCTCATCTCCGCCCTTCGCATGGCCTAGGAGCACCCAACATAGCCACACTGACATTCGACAGCTTTTGTTTCAACTAACCATCCCCTGGTATCAAATTGGCGCTTTTCCCAATCCCCCCTCCGCGAAATTACAGCCCGCCATCTCTCTCTGGGCCCCCCTGTATCTATCCCCAAGACCCCCGTTTTGACTTGCATTCTCTGGGCTTCGCCGATTCTCGTCATTCAAAATACTACCAAAGACGGCCCACCCCGGACCCCAGAAGACGAGAAGACGAGTCTCCAGCTCTGTTTGACTCGTGTGCCTTGTTGGCACTGTCGTTTTTGGCCTTGCTCTCCACTGCGAGATATCTTCCATATCCTTCTCTGCGTGTGAAAGCCGGGCCCCTGTCTCATAGGTCAGAGGTCGCATTCCTTCAAAGGCTTGTGAGGACCACCCACCCTGACCTGTCAGGATTAATTAAGAGACCCCCTTTATCGACTTGGGTGTCCTTGTCCCCTCGACTGGCCTCGAGATGGCCCAGCAGATCCTGTCCAGAAGCCCTTCCAACTTCAGAGATAATGTTGAAAACAATCGTCCCTCCAGCCCACCTGGAAGTTTGCCCACAACGTCCTCCAGCTCAAAGGATCGCCATGTGCAAGGTCGCTTACACTTACAAGAGCTGAATGTTGGAGCCTTGAACAATGCCCAGAACCTGACTCGACACTTCAATCCACCTAGCATCCTCAGAAAGTCCAACGCAGCTGCTGGTTTTGCGAAACAGGGAGACTCAAGCACAACGTCTATAGACTCGCTGGCCGAGGATCTGAGCACTTTCCATATCTACAGTCCCGGAAAGGAGGGTGATGGCTCTGTAGAGCCCACCAACGACGCCGGTCAAGCCCACGGCGAGGTGCAAGCTTCGACATCTTCTATCAGCTCGCCTTACCTCCATACACGAAGATCATCTCTTCGCACGAAGCACGCACACTTTGCGCTCCCAGATTCACTTTCTCCTGGTGACACTAAAGAGCCGGGCTTGAGCCTGACCGGTAAGCACACATTACCACTCACGGTTGAGTCTCTGGGATTCATAGAGCACCATATATTTTAATGTAAGCTGCGTTGCTCACACAATCAATAGGCGCAGTCAAGCACGAATCCTTTTCGGAGCTCCTCTCAGAACCCGATATACAGTACACGATTGAGAGACACGACGCGAAGAGATTCGACTACATCCTTTCACTCCCCCGTGACGCCGGCGACCTGACCAAGAGTGAGCAGTTGCGCCGCATCTGTTCAGACGCAAACATCAAAGACAGCGCTCGTGACAATCGCAAAGTTTATTTTGGATGCAACGTATTACGCCAGCGGCCCCGATCAAAGAGCTCTACGACAGACGACAGTCTCAGCAACGACAGCTACACGCTCATCGCTACTCCACTAGATCGATTTGGCCCAAGCACTGGCATCATTGACGACAACGACGGCACAATGTTCGATACACTACTACCGCCGACAGCGGCATCGTCATTCGACAGCGCCGAGCTCCCGTTTACCAGCCAGAACATGGTTTCACCCAAGGCATTTGGGGCCTCGCTGGGAACAGTCCATTCAGACCGTGCACAGTCTGTACCCCGTTCCCCGTGTAGCTCAGTCGCACGGATCGAAGACACGATTGAGGAGCTCGACAAACTAGAGGACGAGTTCGAGGCAGTCAATCGTATGGTCCGTGTCAAGCGTGTGCCATCCCCAGATAAAGAAGCCCAGGGTGCCAGAATACAGGCCGACGTGACAACAAAGCCCAGTGCTAAACCGGGTCTGCGGGCCACAAAACAGCCCAACCTCACCCGCACTGCCTCGATTCGACGGCTGGCGCCAGCAAAGGAACCTGCCAAGAGCACAGCAAGTCACACCGCGGCACCAAAGTCCGGTACAACCGGGGCCACAAAAGCATCGAGCTCCACGAGGTTAAGTGGTGCACGACCGTTGAGTCTGCTCCCCCCTAAGCCCCCTGCAAAATCCACCAAACTACCTACGAAGCCTGCATTTGAGCTCCCTGGAGAAGCTGTTGCTCGTCGACTCAAAGAACAGCGTGAGGCTCGCTTACTTGCCGCTGCTTCTGCGCCCCCAAACACCCCCAAGTCAGCGGCGCCCCCGGCCGGGCCTCAGCTTCGTAGGGTGCGGTCAATCAAGCCACCAACCATCCCAGACTTTGAGCTCCCTGGCGAGGCCATCTCACGACGGAAACGAGAAGAGCACGAGGCAAAGATCCGGCAGCAGGAAGAAGAAGAACGCAATCGACGCGAGTTCAAAGCCAAGCCTATACGGCTAAGCATCACGCCAAGTTCAGTGCCACGTGAAACAGTTGCTAGCCGCGCTAGACAGAGCAGAGCATCTATTATCGGCGAGAGTGCAATTGTTGGAGGTAGCCTCAACGTACCCGGTTCTGGTTCTTCGGCCAACAAGAGGTATTCCGTACTTGCGGGCGATTCAGGAAGCCGTGTTACCAGCCAGGCCCAGGTGTCCCGCGGACGGGGCACGGCCCTGGGACCATATCCATCGGCGACGGGAGAGACAAGCCGAGCGGCATCTACGTCGACGGGTAGCGTTAGTGGAATGCGAAGCACGATCTCGGTGGAGGATGTCCAGCATCAAAAGCTCCGCGGCAAGGAGATTCTCCAAAGAGACAACACTCTTTCGTCCGACCGAGACCGCGAAAGGCGCGGGCGAGAAGCAAACACAAAGCAAGCCCGCCAAGAGGCAGCAGAAAGGTCTAGAGTGCTCAGCCGGGAGTGGGCCGAAAAGCAAAAGCTAAGGGCAAAGAAGTCATTTACGGCGCGCACAGAGTAGCTGGGGGAGAGGTGTTGCTGCTCTTTCAACGACTTTACGACATTGTATTGTGTTTTTTTTTGTTTTCCTTGTCCTCGCTTGTTATTTTCTTGTATCATCTCTTTCAATTCTTTGTCTTCCGCCTCTTGTATTCTTTTTCTTGCATCGCCTTGTCAGGCACTCATTCTCAAGGAAAAGAGAAACGGCGCAAAGACATAATGCACACATTCGTTACTCATAGCGACGCAGTGCCTCGCAGACGGTTGAGCGCTGCGGATATCTCCTTTGTCAGGCATGGTCTGTAACGGAGTTTTCTTTTTGGCTGATGATCCTTGGGAGAAGTAGCTTTCTGCAGCTGTTGATTTGTTGATTATCGCTTTCGTTTCATAGCAATTGCTCTTTTATATTGAACAAGTTCCAGTGGTGTATGCTCAAGACATGTGTGAGATTATGTAATACGACGCTTTGTTACAGGTTAATAAGTGGGCGGCCCGGGTCCTTAGAGCCGAAGACCAAAGCTGCGCTCGGCTTATTCAGACTTGCACGCAACCAACGGGGAACAGCCGCTGCTACTCTGAACAGCACGCAAGCCATTGATCGGGGAGCTATACTGACCACTTCGTTTGCTTTTACCCCAGCGCACCCCAAACCGTGCTACCACGATGGGGCTACTGCACAACCCCTTCGACACGTGCTCTTGGCCATTTGTGGTGTTCATGGTCGTCGTCATCACAGGTGCTTTCATCACTCGACGCATCTTGGAATACAGAGGCATCGACTGTGGCCGGTCCGCTCGGTTCTGCCTCAGCAGAGCAGATATCGAAGTTGAAAACGTTGAGAGTGGAAGGCGTGGTTGTGAAGACAGCAGCAACAGCAGCAACAGCAGCAACAGCAGCGCCATGTCGCAGGCACTCTCGAGCTCGAGCTACGCATCGCCTAGTGTGCGCCTCCCCCAAGGCACATACGAAGGCTGTGTGGTGGCTGTTGGCCAGAATGTGGTTGAGTCTGCAGGATTGGGCCTGGGCGTGGGATCCGACGGAGAAAGCGGCCGCAAAAATGCAAAGCTTGTCCCGGGATCGCTTCCTATTCCCCGGCAAATGGCACTACCCAAGAATCTAGATGTGTTCCTAGGCATTCCCTTTGCACAGTCTACTGGAGGTGACAATCGCTTCCGGTCCCCAGTCCCGCTCAGCGTCGACCCTCGCGGCATTGGCGCAGGCACAGGAGCTGCCACAGTACCAATCCCGGCCACCCGGCTTGGTCAAAGGTGCCCAGGCACGGCCCCCAATCCGTTTATTCCTGAGGGCGAGGACTGCCTGAACCTCAACGTGTACCGGCCCGCGACCCAGGACATGCAGTCTGCGTCTCTCGGTGCGAAGTCAACCAAGAAGCAAGGACGAGCGTCGTCTGCTGCCCTCCCTGTCGTCATTTACGTCCACGGTGGCGGGTTCAACAACGGCATGGGTGTCGAGCGCGATATGGCAAGCTTTGTCGGATACGCCGAGTCGGACGTTATCGGTGTGAGCTTCAACTACCGTGTTGGCGCGCTCGGATTCTTGGGCTGCGTCGAGGATGCAGGAGATGCAGGAGATGCAGGAGATTCGCAAAGTGCGCAAGTCCCGGAAACAGAGGCGGCGCCTCTCAACCTCGGCCTCCGCGACCAGCAGGCGCTGTTTTACTGGGTGCAGAAGAACATTGTCTTCTTTGGCGGCGACCCAAGCAACGTCACCATTATGGGCCTGAGCGCCGGTGCGCACTCCATCGGCCACCATTTGATGTACTACCAGCCGGGCGGGCCCGAGGCGCCGTTCCACAAAGCAATCCTTGAATCGGGCGGGCCAACAGCACGTGCCGTCTGGGACAAAAACCATTCCCGGCCAACTGCCCAACTGCGCGACTTTCTGGTGGCAGCCGGGATTCTCGGCGGTGAGGGCGCTTCTCCTCCTTCCCGTGCCATGTCCCAAGACGAGATCCTCAGTCGCCTGCGTGAGCTGCCACTCGAAACGGTTGTCGGCGCCAGCCGCAAAGTATGGAACGACTACTCTGCTAGTGTCTGCTGGCCCTTCCAACCTGTCGTGGACGGGCAGATTATCCCCCAGATACCACTGAACGCGTGGCGGTCGCGGCTGAACCCCGACCTGCCTCCGTCGCAGATCCCCATCATGACCGGCTTCAACTCCAACGAGGGCACCATGTTTGTGCCGGGCGATGTTTCCCGTGCCGATACCGACGAGCATTTCCGAACATTCTTCACCGACCTCGTGCCGGGGCTGACAAGTGGCGACCTTGACGAGCTTTCTCGTGTGTACCCCGACCCCGCGACGGATCCCAACTCGCCGTATCGGATGCCGGAGGGTGCGTTCCCGCCCGGTGTCTTCGGTCGCCAGTGGGCACGTCTCGAGGCAGCATATGCGCACTATGCCTATATCTGCCCCGTCTTCCAGACAGCCCACTATGCGTCGTCGGCGCCATCACCCTCTGCTGCCAAGGTATACCTATACGAGTACGCCGCACACTCGTCGGGCTGGAATACGGCCAACCACGGCGACAACCAGTCGGCAGTAGCCCATAGCATGGCGGTTCTGCGCAGCAATCCCGGCTTGCTGGCAGTGGCAGATGCCATGAACACGGCCTGGGTGCGGTTTGCCGTGTCTGGAGACCCCAACGGCGCTGACGGTGGCAGCGTGGCCGGCGTGCAATGGGAGCCCTTTGTCACGCCCTTTTCTGCAGCAGAAACACAGCAACGGCAGCCTGCTTCTGTCATGGTATTCGGACAAGGGAATGACGAGCGTGTGCCGCCAGAACAGCGCAGCGGTGGTCCCGAGGCCAAGCCGGGCACGACAGCAGCCGCGCGGGCACTCTCTGACTATGAGCTTGCACAGTGCCGGTTCTGGTGGGCTCGTGTCGAGCTAAGCCAAGGATCGGGTCGGCGTGAGGAGGTGCTCGCCGCAAAAAGGCAACGGCTCGCCAAGAGCCTGCTGTAGGGGCAGCTGGTATCGGCCGTTCAGTCACATAACACCAATAACGTTGGATATCAAGACGTTATGCATGGCCATCACAGCTAAGCAACGCTGGTTCAAGTTTAGACAAAAATGCACTGCTCGGTTGGTGATACTAGATTGGATATAGAACAGAAGAACATTTAAAATCCGAAACATTATATATACTTTCGGTCTGAGCCCAAGCAAAAAGTCTGCCAGGCAAAATGTTTCTCTCTCGCCGGGAATTGAACCCGGGTCCCGGGCGTGACAAGCCCGTATACTGACCACTATACTACAAGAGATGATTGATGGTGTTCGATGTGGAGTTTCGTCATACTGCAGATAAGATAGCCAAGTCGACATCGCGGACAGGAGAGAAGATGATTTCTACAAACTGCTGTTCCAAGCTGCGAGCAGACACATCAGAAGAGTAGACGATCAAAAAAAACTAGAGCTTATATTCAAATAGATTATATTTTGCAGACGGAAATAATAATAAAAAGTGTTGCTGTGAGGAGGATAGTCCAAGAAAAGAAAGGCCGTGTTTTGATGTCATTCGTGAAGAGCGACGAGATATTAGGTAGGAAAATAATAAAGAAGGAGAGGAGGTCGATAATGTTGACCAGACGTCCGTCAGCGACCGTCGCGGGAATCCGCACAAACGCCCAATGTAGATGAATGCGGAAAATAGCAAGAAAATATAAACAATATAGACATATGGACAGATATAACCAAAAAAAAAAAAAGACAAATAGCCAAGACAAGAAAAGCAACAACAACAAAAAGCAAAAGACCGTTAAACGCTGTGTCGGTATAATGACGCAAGGAAATAGGCGTAGAAGTCACGTCGACAGGCGACTAGATCAGAAGTTTTGTGACAGGTTGGCACTCTGCTGGGGGTAGTGCGTCGTGTTCTCGATCCGGGTGTTGCGCCGTGCCGGGTTATCGCGGATGACAGGTGCGCCAGCCAGCTCAGTGGGCCGTGCTCCGCCGCCGTACGGGTTGTCGGCATATGGGTTGTTGCTGCCGTATTGGTTGTAGTAGGTTTGGTCGCCACCGTTGCTGTAGATCGCACCGCCAACCTCACCGGAGCCGTCAGACCGGGCAGCGGCGCTGTATGACGAGGAAGCATTCGAGGCTCCTCTGTGCACGTCACCACGGTTTGTCGCGGCCGAGGGGCCCATGGCGCCGAGAATCTCGCCCTCGGGTGAGTGAGAACCGCTGTTGCCGGCCTCGCCAGAGCGGCTGTCGGAGGGACCGGCGTGTGAGGGAGAAGTACCGTCGGACAGAGCAGGGCCGCCGGCACCGCCGGACATGGTAGTCGAGGCCTTGCGGCCACTCGAGCCACCAAGAGTTGTAGAGCCCCATCCACGGTAACCGGAAGCGCCGGCATCTTCCTTCACCATCTCGTAGCCATTGGCGCCCGAGGCGCCTCCGGCAGCCAATGCCGCCAGATCGCGATCGCCGTTGGGGTTGAAGGTGTAGTCCTCCACCTCCTTACGGCGCTCTTCCACGGCAGCTTTCCGCTGCTTCCGCTTCCGCCAGAAGAAGAGGCCGGCCAGGACAATCAGAGCAACGGCGACGATGGGGACGACGACAGCGACAGCAATGCGGCCACCGCTTGACAAGCCTCCACTTGAGCTTCCTGTCGGGCTAGCAGCCGCGCTGGCAGAGGTCGGAGTTGCAGAAGATGTAGTCTTGACTGCTCCGGTATCCGTCGTCGCTTGCGTCGTTGTTGTAACGGTCAAGAAGCTTGTGGTAGCCTCAGGCTGGGTTGAAACGATGGCAGTGCTGACAAAGGGAGTGGGGGTAGAAATTGCGGTGCTCGGGGGCGTAGTGGTGGGTGCTGTCGTCGGTGGTGCCGAGCTTGTTGTGGGAATAGTAGAAGTCGGCTGGATGATAGAAGTCGTGATGATGGTAGACGTCGGCGTTTCGCTTGTTGTCACCAGTGGCGCGGAGGAGGGAGTAGGTGTGGGAGTAGGCACTGCTGAGCTGGTGGCGACGGGAGGGGCAGACGAAGTTACGGGAGTGACTTGAGAAGTCGGGGCCGGGGCTGAAGTAGGAGTATCCGTGCTGCCAACAGCGGCGCTGCTTGTCGCTGCTGGTGTTGCAGCAGAGGTATTGGCAGCGCCCGTCTCGCCGGTGCTATTAGTAGACATTGTGAATGCTTTTTTGTGGCTTAACCTCGGAAGGGCTCTGGGGTCGAATGGCATGTTAGTGATGGACACTCGGGGAGGCATAGTTATGATACAAAAGCATTAAAAAAAACAATAAAAAGAGGGTGTAACGGCATGAAGAGAGGTCGGAGGGGAAGCGGAAGTGACAGTCATGACAACATGACGGAGAGCAGTTTTTGCATAATGCCTTGACAAGAGAAGGAGTCGAAATAAAAGTCATCGATACTGTCGATACACGAAGCAAACAAGATCAGGGGCCTGCGTGAATGGCAAGAAACAACAACGGGTGGAGTGGGAGCAAACACAACAGGATGGGGTAATACAAGGAGACAGTGGACGCAGGCCAACCCAGCCCGTGAGCAGACGGCAGGACGAGGACCAAAGGATGAAGAGCTTCGTCGTTGGCCTGACCGCCGCCCCTTGCATATGCGGTTCCTCCGCAGGACGTCCGGCGGCAACAACTTTCGCAAGACAAGCGTATAAGCGCAAATAAAGGAAACAGCAACAAGAAGACTCACTTTGTAGACTAGATATCTTGGCGATAGACAAGATCTAGGATGGACAGTCGGCCACGAACAATTGAGAGGCTCTCGACAAACACAAACGAGGTCGGGTGTTTGTTTCGAAAAGAAGCGTGCCGGGGATGGACGGTGGTGGGGGCAAACAGAATGGATCTGGCTTGGTTTGGGGTCTGACAGTGTCGGAGACAAGACGACGCAGTGCTCGATCGAGTGGCTGAGCACGACTCGTTTCTCTTGCGATCACAAAACAGTGGATACAGGGGTGTGATGGCTGGCGGCGGAAGACCCGATAGTGCGGCCACGAGAACCAGCGACAAACAGGCGTTTGGTGATGAGATAAAAATAGGGCAGTCGATGAGCAGACAAATGCTCGTCGGTTGACGTGAGAAGAGACACGCAGTTGCAATCGGTCGCGCTTCGATGCTCAGATGAAATGTTTCTGAGAGCCGAGAAGCCAAGAGAGAAGATGGCGATGATGCAGTCGGATTGTCACGCAAAGCTAGGCGTCTCAAGAGAAAGGATGCGAAACGTCTTTCTGCAGAGCTTCAGTTGGCGATAGTGCGACAAATGGTGATGTCGATGTCGATGCCGATGCGTTGTTTGAAAATGGATGGCGTTGACAGTTGGGCAAGCCAGATCTGGTTTACTACTTTGCGAGCGGTCGCTGGGGTGTCAAGATTTATCTTGTATCTTGTTTGTTGTGGCTGGCTTGCTTGCCGATATCCAGGAACAATCAGGCCGGGATGTCGATCTTGCGGTGACTGTTTCGACTGTCTGCCTGTTCTCTGGGGCACGTTCCAGGCGGATGGCGTTGTCCTCAAGATGGGAGTCGTTGGGCTGCTGTCCTGATGTCCTGGGTAGAGCGTGGTTGAGGAAGAGCCGGACGACGACGGTAGGAATGCGACGAGTTGGTGAGGTGAGGGACAGATGGAAGAAGGGACAGGAATGGGATCTGTCGGGCGGGAACAGTCTGACAGTAGACAGAGACAGGGACGGGCGAGATTAGAAACGAATAGCAGCCAGTGTTGCACTGCAAGACAGGCGACAGTGGGCGGGTGGGCTTGCGTGTGGGCTGAGAATGCCAGAAAGGATCGGATCCCGTGGGGATAGTGAGAGATTGAGAGATGGACGATAGGAAAGTAGAACAAGGCCGACGATCCGTTGTGTGGTATTGAATTTTCAAGGAATGGTATGAAGCCAAAAAGCCAAAGGAGAGGCTCGGATGTTGGATCGCGATGCGAGAACGCAGGAAAGAGCGGGAGAGGGGGAGAGACGAGAGAGAGAAGAGGGCGACAAGGGCAGACAGGAAGGAGCGGGAAAAGAGAGGGAAAAGAGAGGGAAAAGAGAGGGAAAAGAGAGGGAAAAGAGAGGGAAAAGAGGAAGGAACAGGGAGACTCGGCCCCGGATACGAGGGAAGGAGAATTTGCGAGCGTGAGAAACAATGGACTCTTGGAAGGAGCGCCGTGCGCGGATTGGGAAGGAGGCACCCCAGAAAACAAGACAGGCAGCAAATACGAGAAAATGGAGGGAGATGGAGGGAAGCTACGACCTAGCACACTGCCCAAAGGAGGATAAAATACAAGTAGCGCGACATGGCGGCCCAGCACCATTCTACTCGCGAGCTAGCAGGCTAGTCAGTAACGTGGCCGTGAGTGTGTGGGCAAGTACTTTTCCAGCGGCCTGTGCCCCATTGGTACATGTAATTTCCAGTGCTGGTCGTGAGATAATATCCTAAGATACTTTCCGCTTCGACAAATCGCGGCGTGATCAAAGTGAAAAAGGAAGCAGAACGGCTCCAGAGGGACATGCCTCGTCGCTCCTGCCGAATTGCATTACTCGGCAATAGCTCGCGTCAGCTCAGCCCGTCGTGCCTTCCTTCAAATCACAGAGAGTGCTTCTCAAGGCTCAGCCGCGAATGGGCCCACTTATTCGGACGGAATACATCGAGTGTGGAAATAGAGGCAGAGAGGCAAGCAGAGGCAAGCAGAAGCAAGGTCAAGCATCTCGACTGGTTGCGCCGGAGGCTGTCTTATGAGCACAATGACGCGCTGTGTTTTAGGGGCTGCCATAGGTGTTCCGGATCGGGATACAGCGATGGGCCAGTGCGTGCATGCAGTCGCGAATTAGTTGTAAATGAGTAAGCGAGCGAGTCACCGGTTTAAATTGCATTTGCGCTCTCAATCGCCAATGCACCACTATGTAAGCCAGCTTATGCAAGAATATGCTTAAGCTCGAATAGTAAACTACTAGCAGGTAGATGAGCTGAGACACTATCAAGAACAATCGGCCTCGGAGACACGCAAAACACAAGATGGAAAAAAACAAAGGTGACAAGTCGACCGACGATGCATGGACAGCGCAGGTCGAGAGAAGTAGAAATAGTGAGCAATGCAGCGAGATAAGGATGGTGAGAATAACAATCAAACAGATCCTAGAGGCTGAGCCATGGATTGCACTGCCCGGGCCCCGACAATATGTGTTGGAAGCCGACCTTCTGGCCTGCATCTTACCTAAGATACATGGACTTGCACAGGCCACCAAATGTCAAAGAGAACTAGAGACGAGGACTAGAGAACTTGTTTTCCCGATGCACAAGTTCTAATACGAGCAAATATCCATAACATTATGTCAGACTACAAAAAAGTACAAGTTTGAATGAAGAATGAAGCTGAGCTGTGAGGGCTAAAATCGATTCTTTCGGGCCAAGTGGGTTAGGGCTCCACGCGTAATTAGCGGCATCGACTTTCCTGTGCGGACGTGGACAGAGTTGGTGATGTGTCACGGAGAGACTACGACGTAGCTGGCTAGCAAAGCAGCAAAGCTATCCAGTCTTGGCCGAGCACGTCCAACACACCGCGTAATCCCGCAGCGCACGCCATGACGCTGCAGTCGCGAGTGAGGAAGAACAAAAGTCCAGCACGCCAAAGCTGTGCACGTGACCACGCCCAACCTGTCAACGTTTCTCAAAAGTACTCGTACGCTGTCTCGTGAGCACACTAGAGGCCCAGAGGGTTAAAAGGAGAAGACCGAGCCGGATGAACAAACGGGCAAACTGCAGACTAGCAGACTAGATTGGAGGACGCTTGACCAAGGAAGAGGCAAGAGAGGCGAATGCTGCAGCTGCTGGAGAACCGAAAACTAAGCTATCTGGCTAGGAGGCTAGGAGAGAAGACGCTACACTCCATACGTCGATCGTGACGGGGAGACTGGCTGACTGCGACAGATGCAGACGATGTGGAAGTGAACACATCAGCCTCAAGGGTAGGCCGAAGCTAATGAGATGAAAAGCAATAGCACGGTGGCCAAGGTCGGAGAAAGCAAATATTGAACGCCTCAGTGAGCAGCCAAGAAGAGAGAAGAGACACAGGACAAGGTGAAAGGTAAAGGGGATGGCAGTATTAGTGCTTATGCCGACGCCGTCTCGGCTCGTGTTAATATCCTTTCAATAGCGTCATGTGATCCCGTTGCATTTGATGCCTTTGTCGTCGGTCTTCCATCCAAACATGCAAGTACTCGTAGCACCAATGCTTGTATGCAGGGTCTCTGGCAGGATAGGTGTGTGCCCCTTGGAGGTGGGCATGTAAGACATTCCGGCTTGCCTGCAGTCACCAGAGCCAAAATAAGCACCGGGTCAACTAATCACGACGTGTGCTGCCATCTGCTCTGACATTCGCCTGCTGCAACGTTTCTCAGGGCGTCAGATAAGCATACAAGCACCATGGCACAGAATTAGAGGCGTGCATACCTCGTGTCTGCAAGATATATGCAGCCATTGGCCGAGTCAGTATCTGCAAGTGTCACCGCGAGAAATTGTGCCAGTGTTTTGTGTCATGATTTCCAGTTGTATTATTTGCCAAAACTGTACATATGCGCCTGAAAAGGTCAAAACTTCCGAATAAGACGGGAAAAGATAACAAAAAAGATGATAAGATTCACTGACATCAAATGGTATGAGTCTTTGTCGACACAAGAAACAAGACACCACCATTGGATAGGAAAATATCCCTTGGTCTGCTTGATAATATGTACTTGAGGAAGCAGACCAAGGTGGGAAGAGACAAACTGAGGTGAGGCCCTGACGGCGTAGGGCGCGAGAGGGTGAGAGGATTCCAGATAACAACAACGCAAGACCAATGGGAAGGAGAGAGAAAAACGAAAGAACAGAAAACAACAAGAAACAAATAGCAAATAAAGCAAGAAAGCAGAAAACGACGATGGAAATGGACAGTATAAAACGATTGTGCAATGAAAACGACAAAACGAAAACAAAGAGCTCCAGACACTCCCGTCTATATGCAACATTCGTCATGCGTATATGGTATTGTAGTCGGGCCATAATCTGGCAAGCATATGTCGGCTCTTCCAGTCCATGCTTGGCCAGCCGTGCCGCGACCGCCACCCTGCAAAGGCTGTGAAGCGGTTACAAGATGGGAAATAATGCAAGGCAAAGAAAAAAATTGTCAAAAAATGTATGAGTCAAACGAGTGTAAGAATTGAAGAAATTGTGGAAGAGGGTTGAGCAGCCTGCACGGGTCGTTGCGCGCGAAGAAACACAACAGCCCATAAACCGTCAGAGCCCAACGCCGGCATAAATGCAAAGTAAATAAACATTAGCCAATTAGGATGAAGATGCCAAAAGGGTCATGGTAATCGCTCGGGATATCAGATGGTGGGAGCTGTTTCGATACAAAGGCTAAAGGCGAGGGTCATCAAAGGAGATTGGGGTGCGTATGCTTAAGGGCGCATGCCCCAATTCGGCTTCAGAGTGTCTGCCAGGGCGGCGGATGTGAAGACTTGGTCACCGGGCAGTCTGCTCACACGGCCGGCGCCGCTGCGAATAGCAGCCTGGTTCACGGCCGAGATACCGCTGCGGTTACTCCGGATGCTACCAGCGTCACTCATGGTGTCGGCATCCTTGAACTTGCGCGGTGGTGCAAAGTCCAGGCCTGTGAACGTGCTTGACTTGCGCAGCAGATGGCTATAGCAAAAGGTTAGTAAAGTGTATTTTCAAAAACTTGGAATGGGAACGGGAATCAAATGGTAGTACGTACGGGCTGGGCAGAGCTGCCATCTCCTCAAAGGCAGACACGAGAGGCGATCCAGCAGGCATCATCTGGTAAGGGCGACGCTCGCCGAGCGGGCTCTGGGAGCGACCGGCAGCCTGGTCCTTCAGATTAGGAGGAGGAGCAAAATCGATTGCATTCAGAAGAGCAAACGAGTCGTCCTTGAGTTTGGACGGGGTGGGCAGCGTGTTCAGAATCTCTGGTGGCGGCAGGGCCTTCTTCGGCGCACCGATACGGCCAGACATGTTCGATGCAGACCGAGAGCCGGGGTAGCGGTTGGAAGCCGAAGAGTCCGGACGCATACCCTGGGACATGGCCGAGCCAGCACGGGGGCCCATAGGGCCACCCATGGAGCCGTGGACGTTGCGCGGGCCGTTGGGGCCACGGGGACGACCACCGCCGGGGAAGCGGGATCCTGATGGGGGAGGCGTCATGGCGCGTCTCTGGACGGGCTGCGCGTAGGGCATGACAAAGGTGTTGGACTGGGGGTCGAAGTAGGCGTTTGCCTCGCCGTTTTGGTAGGATGCGTCATAGTCCTCGTAGTACTGGGCACCACCAGCGCCGCCGGCACCGTTTCCACGCCATTCGTTAGGCACGCCTTGGGGAGGGTAGTGCTGGTTGTACTCGGCCATGTCTGGCTTCGAGTCGTCAAAGTACTCCTTGTAGAAAGACCGGATGCGGTTGGCGCGAGTCTCGGGGTCCTCTGACTCGATCAGCTCATCTGGGGGAAGGGGCCGGACTCCAACAGACAACCGTCTGCTGTCGGCTTGTGGCAGGCCCAAGGCGGACTGGCGAGCGCCCGCAACATTGTTGTCCTGGGGGTACTCTGATGATTGGCGTCTGTGCATGCCACGGCCGCGGTTTTCATCAGCAGGATCTTCAGGGTACAGCTCATTGCCATATTGGTGTGCGTTCTGGTCCTCGGGCAGCACAACGTGAGGCAGTGTTGGTCCGTTGCTGGAAGTCGCCTGGCCCGGCAGGAAAGTCTCATCGTCAAACGGCCCGCCAAGCGTGAGCTTAGGCAGGGACGAGGACAGAGGCTCGTTCTGAGGAGTGTCCAGGTTCAGGTCAAATCCAGCGTACGTGGAAGAGTCATGGCGATAACCCTTGTTGGGGCTGTCGTAGATAAAGGGCTCATCCACCGTGCCAGTGGTTGCGCGGTGGTTGGGCAGCTCAGCAGGCTCCTCTGCCGATGACACGGGAACACCCTTGCGGCCGATCTTGGAAGCGGTCGGTTCGGGTGCCTGCAATTCAGCGACGGCATCCACGGCATGGCTGTCAGCCTCGACCGGGCTATGAATCCGGGGCTTCTCATCACCGCCAACCTCAACAGGCGCGTTAGGATCGCGCGTGAACGGAGACTGCTTGACAGCGGCGGGTGACGTGGGCATGGATCCCAAGCCGTTGAGGTTCTCGGCGGGATACGGGGGAGGCAGAGGGGATCTTGAGCGAGGCGAGTGAGGCGAGTTGGGACCAACCGACAGGCGATTGTTACGAGAGGTGCCACGGGTGTTGATAGGGTCAATACCGCTGCCTCTGGTGTAGGTGGAGGCGGTATCCTTGCGGAACGAGCGCATCGATGCGGCATCGCTGCCGCCGTACTGGCTGTGGACCGGGCGGTAGGGGTCTTCGTTCTGGTGCAGAGTGCGGGCGAGAGAGTTCAGGGATTCGCGGGAGTTCTGCAGCTCTGGGGGCAGGAGGTAGGGGCTCGACAGGTTCATGTCCATGGACAGCTGGCGCTGCTTGTTGCTGAACATGTCTTTCTCGCCGCCGAAGAAGGAGCTCTTCCGCTTCGCCTTGGTAGCGGACTGCTTGGTCGGGTCGAGAGCGAGGCCGAAGTCGAGAGATTTGTGAGCATCCATGGAGTCTTCCTGCGCAACTTGCTTCACGTTTCTCCGGTGAAGGTAGAAGAGAACAACCGAAATAACGACCAGGGGGATGCTGTGCCAAAGTATTAGAATCAGGGACAGACAGAACGACAACAGCACATGTCTGCAGAACAACTTACACTACACCAAGCACAATAGGAAGTGTCATGGAACCGCCACCCTCGGGCTTCTCGCAAAGGTTGCTGTCTTCTTTCTCGCAGGCGGTGGTGGTCGAGGAGGCACGCTCAATAACCTTGCTGGGAGCATCACGTGCGATGCGTGTAGCCTCGCTGGCAATGTTGCGGATGACCAGGGGGACACGGGAACCAAGACGGTAGTCCCGGCTGATGCCCTGAACAACAGCCATGTTGTACTTGTCGTGTGTGGCTGTCGAGATGTTGTGTTTGGCGATGTGGTGGTTGAGATTGTCGGTATACGCCGGTCAAGGGGAAATAGCTGGATTTCGGGTCGATGTCGGATATGGGAAAGGTGTGGCACGAGCGTGAGCAAGATCCAGGCTTTCTCAGTTTCGGGTCGGGATGGGGGATGTTCAAAAGGAGGTGATGTCGTCGGTATATTCAATGTGTCGGCTCACTGAGTCGTCCTTGTGTTGTGCGGTTCTTGCTGTCTCGATCGACTGGTGATTGTTGGTAATGAATGGAACGCCTGCTGGCAGGCTTGTTGGATGTGTTGCGGAAAACAAATGCGGTAGAGAATGAATGAGGTTGAGTTGGTGATGTTCAAATGAATGGACGACCGCTGCAGAGAAGAGCTGGTCTGGGTAAGGAGCGTGGAGGTCGTCGAGAAGAGACGGGAGCAAAGGGAGCGACTGCAGGAGGAGGCTGAGGAGAGGAGGAGAGGTAAAGAAGGTGTCAATCCTGCATCGTGAGAGAGGAAGAGAAGAGAGGAAAAGTGATCGGAGGAGAGAATGAGGATAGAGAGAAGAGAGGAGAGTCGAGGTCGAAAAGCGGAGCAGGGGCGGCAGGCCTGGTTCGTTGCTCGCCTTCCTTCTCCCATGCTAATCCCATAATCCATAGAAGGGTAGAAGGGTGGAGTGGAAGAAAGGAGAGAGGCTTTGCCAGGGTAGGAGCGAGCGAGACAAAGCGCGCCGTTGGGAGCAGCAGCGGAGGCACTCCCTAACATCACTAGCCAGGAACAGGACCTGGAGCAGGCCTAGAGGCCCTCGCACTTTCCTCCAGTGTTTCCTGTTCCTGCATTTACAGACCCTCTTTCCAGGAAGGAGAGTGCGCTAGACTACATATGGACTAGGCTGCTGCCAGGAACGGGTTGAGGAGGTACCTAGTGGGGAATTTCATAAATATAAGTGCAGGGAAGGCACGACGGAGAACAGGGGTAGGTGTACTATCTTGCTCCGTAACAATCCAATCTGCGCTGCCATCGCAGGAGAGCATGTATTCGCACGGGGCATGTATCACGGAAAAGGTACATTGCAGCGGGCAGGATCCATGCATGGGCGGTGCAGACGAGGTCCAGTCTCTGCAGCTTGTTTTGCGAGGACTCGTCACATAGGACGAGCGAGATAATGGCAGCATCAGACGAATAGCACCTGCGGTGTGTCGGGGGTATGCCTGCGGGCCGCCCATCGATGTTTACATATGCTTACAGGTGTTTCCAAGGCACTGCCCTCTCTGTTTATTCTTCATGTTTTGTTAAGATACGCCTCTGAGGCCTGAGCTCGATCTCGCAGGCATGTAGGTGGCTTTGTCATCCTGCATCGGCCATTCCCGCCACCTATCAAGTGACCTGGATTGCTGGAAAACAGGGAAGCTGCCACCGCCGATGTCTTGCTCCAGGGCGCCTCTTTCCTCTTTCCTCACTACGACGTACTTCCTAGCGGCAGAAACTTGGCCAGGCCACGCTACGGGCATGCACCGCACCATTCACTGGAAGGCACGAAGGAAGAGCTCCGCAGAAAGGGGTGTCTGGAAACAAAAACGGGAAGGTGCGCGGGTGGCCGTTGACATTCGCTCAAAATAACCTTGCGAAGACAGAGATAAATACAGTATTAAATATGGTTAATTAATTAATAAAACAAGGCTTCCTCATTGGCCTCCTGCTGTGTCGAGGAAGCGCCCCATCATGTTTCCCAAAAGCGGATTGGTCGCCGTTCCTAGTCGGGCCCGCTTGCCTGGCGGCGCTAATCTCCTGACGGGATCCAGCCAGGTCAACCGAAATGAGCACAACGGGGCTTCTCATGTTCTTCTGGTCTTCTGGTCTTCTGGTCTTCTGGCTTCCTGGCTTCTGGTCTTCTGGCTTCGCTGCGCTGGACTCATCCTTACGACGTACGAGTACATTGCCAATGTATCTTACAGTGTCGATGTTCATTTCTCTATTTTTGTCCCAATTGTCTCGCCCAACTCGATCTAGCCCATCCGCTACCCTGTCGATGAAGTAGAGACCTCCCCTTTATCAATTTAAGTATGTTTGAGTCTCTTGTTCTTTGCTGCGTCTTGCTAGGTATCTTATGATTAGATTCGTCCATTGCTTCCTTCGCTTTGCCTTAAAGATACTTACGTAACTATTGCAGATAGGCCCCATGCGAGCGGGTGTAGACAATGTGAGTGCCTGCAGATACACAAGCATCTCGTGATGTATCCTATCTTAAGATACTTGGAGCACCAGATGTTTCCATTTATTTCCATCATAGGATGGACTGCTAGGTTTGTTCTGCCCCTTTACCAGAATCAGCCCCCGGGTACTTAGTCATCTTGTTCCCATCGTGTCCTCGCATCTTCGCTCTCAGCCCTTGAGCCGCCCCTTGCGGCGTAATACCAGTCACGGCGTAATAAGATTTCTTACCTTACCACGTCTCAATAAGAGATCGCAATGTACACACTCAGTGATCAGCTGGTAAACGGGCCCTGTAATAGGGGATCGAAGGGACACACTCAAACAAGGACACTGTCTCGCGTGTGGAAAAACACACTCGTCTACACGGCTGGCGGACTTGTCTGGCCGCGTCTGCTCTTTGTTCTTGCGGAGTCCCTGCTCCCAATAAACTAGTCACCTAGTCCAGTATTATCATTAAACAACGGAGACATTTCGTTCCTATCTCAGGTTTCTCAGGCTGCGCCACGTTCACGTCTTGCGGGTTGCGACTGTCTGAGATTGTGAACTTTCGAGATGCAAAAGTGAAATCCAACCGAAACAGCATCACTTGGTCACGAGGCGTCATCTACATATATAGTGTCTCTGCTCTATCCTTATGTCGTCCTATCGTCCTGTCGGCCTACCTATATTATAGATGGAATATACATACGTAGGCATCACGGTGTCTGGCCAGGCCGCCACCACATGGGTAGCGGCAAGAAGTCTCCGGTGATGAGCAGCAATGTGGTCCGTGATACCAGTGCTTGCATGAGGTATTTACAACGTATATTGCGGACAGCTATAGCATACTTGAACAGGAAAGATATCTTGTCGTGTATTCCCTGTATCGCCAGCTGCCTTCTTCCTACGGAGTATGTATAAGATATCTCAGAACATCTTACTCCCGTACAGTCAGTGAACCTGCTGAAATACAGGATTGTGCTCCGTAAACCTCATGGAATGACGCCCCATGTTCCTCCTCCTCCAGGGGAAAGGAAGAGTTTGATGAGGCATCATGCCTCTGCGAGTTCAGTGGGGGCAACTGAATATACTCCGTATACGGAGTACGGAGTAACTTGTTGTGAGCCTGGCTGCATTACGACGCAGCTACGAGTATTGTGGGCTCCCTACGTAGAAGATAAATCCGTCTTCCCGCAGGCCAGCGATAGTCTCCTACTGGAACTCTCTAGTACTCCGTAGTAAGATATATATACACATGCTTAGTATGAAGGTGCTCATATTACACATCGTGGTGGATTCTAGGGGCACATTTGCGTTCTGGACAATGCCAATGGGTCTCTTCAATGGCAGGCCCTGCCGATGGAGCGAGGCGCTGATGAGATCGGGGGTGGTGAAGACTTCGTCGAGATCATAGACGTGTGATCTGTCGTAGCTGTATGATGAGGACTACCCGTACATCGTCGCTCATAATAGTCTCCCTTACGTGAAATGGGGAGCCAAGAAACCATTTGCAGTGATAAAATGTAGACAGGAGCTTCTTCTAGGCCAAGTGCTAGGCATACCCCATACTGATCTTGATTAGGTCGGATGTTCACACGGCGTGCAGGGTATTTCGAAATCAAAATATCAAAATAGCAATGGGGTTGTCAATAAGCTTCGCTACTTTAAGTGCATGCCTGCAGACTTGTTCTGGTTCGTTTGTACGAAAGTGCAATATCAGACAAGTGTTTTTGTATGAGGATGAGCATGCTTAATCCTATGATTTGTCGTGTGCATGCAACGGGCAGTTGCTTAGAGAAAACGGGCCCAGCCTGGCGATGTGGCGTTGGTACGGAGTGGTTTTTCCCGTCCTTGAGAATGCCATACGAGTATGTACTCCATCGACAGGAATCAAACATTGATAATTCACATTTGTCCAGTGTTATGCTTTGTCTTTGTTTACTTTCCAGGCAATGTTTTCAATGTCGGGTAGTCTATCATGTTTTACTTGGACTTTAGGAAGCGTTTATAATAGTTGTTTGAGACCAGCAACATTAACAAATATTGTTTTTATTTTAGAACCAAAAATTGTAAATATATATGCATTTCTATATTTTAGAGGGGAAAAAAGCAACATTTCATGTTGTTTATTGCTATGGGTGATAAAGAATAATAAAAAGAATAGCTATATCCGAATAGTTGTATTCTCGTAGTGACGTCTTTGATTTCAGCAACGTAGGTTCGTGGGCTCGAATCGACAATTTGTTACTTCAAGTTAAGATTCAACGATATCATAGCTCTCTGTTAGGTTACGGTGTTTGGCTTGACCCTATCTACTCATATGTCCGAAAATCATTTGAAGACTAAAGATATTGCGCAGGAGGGAGGTGTCAAGGGATGGCAGGGACGTCAAAAGGCGGCGAGAAACGTTGGAACCCCCTTAGTACGGAGTACTAATATATTGTCTGGGCATCTAGGACACCCTGCTCCGTAGCTGCAGATACATCACAATAGGTGCACCCTAGCCCCATGTAACAGGTATCGAGACATGCTACCTGTTTCATGCAGTTGCAATATTGGTCTCTATTGTACAATGTACATACAGCTGATATTTAGCCCCCTCTTATAAGATAAGATACAACAGAAATCTCCAGGCCCCCTCTTGCTTCGTCGCCCTCTCATTGTCCTCCTTTGCTCCCATTCCTATTTCCGCAGCATCCGTGCAGGTACAGCGCCGGGACAGGTTCTATGTCGTCGTTTGGTAGTAGTCTGGTGCGTACTCTAGCAGCCACCGCTTCTCAATCTTGGTCATGTCCCGGATATATGTCTTGTCTCCCGTCTCCATGACTTCGTGGAAGAGAACCCAGTCTGCCTTGCGGTGGAACATGAGCGAGCTCGGGTGCGCGTGTAGAACCGAGCCACCCGCGACATTGCGAAATGTACCATCTGGCTGCATCCGGGCCACATGGGCAAAGTAGCCCGTCGTGAGACAGCGCCGGATTTGCTCTGCCTTGGTGCCCTGGTCCTGGGGGAGCCGGCTTTGATTTGTAGCACCGCCTGCCTCCAAGCCGAATCGCTCCATGAAGCGCCGTAGTTGTGCACGCACGTTCACGGCCCGCTTCAACATCTGGAAATTGAGCCGGTTCTCTTTGCAAAAGCGCGCCTCGCCCTTGCCCTTGGTCACAAAGGCCTGATACACATTGAGTAGTGTCAGGTGGTCACCCTCGTCAGCAGCAAACTTGCGCCGCACCAGCTCAACCAGCTGCCGCTCTTCTTTGCTCCGATTGCCACCATCCTGGTTGTCGATCCACACGCTGCTGTTTCCTTCGCGGCTCGTCATGGCTGCAATCGTCAGCATCTCCTCAAGGCACCCAAACTGCGGCGCCGCCAGCAGCGTCTTGGCCATCATCGGCTCGACGGCCAATTCAGCCATGCGCAGACCAAGAGGCTTTGTCAGCTTCGCGTAGTCGTCCAGAGCGCCGAGTGAATAGAGCAGCTCGAGCGCCTTGGTCATCAGCTCTGCCGGTGGTGCTGTGAAGTAGGGAAACCGGAGGACATTGTCGATCCCGAGTGCCTTCAGCTGCAAAACAAAGGGCGCTAGGTTCGACCGTTGAATCTCGGGCACATTGGCATCTGCGAGCGACAGGTAAGCCTCTTCTGTATACAGCCGGAGGCATTTGCCGGGCTTTGTTCGTCCTGCACGACCTGCCCGCTGTGCTGCGGCCGCCTTTGACACGGCTGTCGTCGTGAGAGTCTCAATACCCGTACTTGGGTTGTAGGCACGCTGCTTCACAAAACCGCAGTCGACGACATAGACAACGCCATTGATCGTCACAGATGCTTCAGCGATGTTTGTGGCAAAGATGACCTTCCGTGTGTCTTCGGGTGCTTCCTCAAAGACGTACATTTGTTCATCTGCCGTGAGCCCAGCATACATTGGCAGCGGCAGGAGCGCCCGATTTGCAGACAGAGACTCTTCGGCGGACACCCGTTCTGCAACGCCCTGGACTGCTCGTTCGATCTCATCTCGGCCCGTCAGAAACACAAGTATATCACCGTCGGGCTCCTGTTCGTGAATCTCCAAAACTGTGGTGATGGCCGTATCCACGTAGTCTGCGGATGGCTTCTCGAGGTAGAGAATATCTATCGGGTATGTCCGACCCTCAAGGCTGATAATGGAGCCGACTTCAGGCTTTCCACTGCCGTCGTCGTCGCTCTCTTCTTCGTCGGCTCTCGTTTGGGCGTTTGAGCTGTTAGATGTGGTGCTCTTGATGTCTTTGGTATCTTTGCTGCCCGCCTCTTCAGCTGCCGAGAAATATGCAAGAAAATCCTCTGCTTGTAAAGTGGCACTGCTGATGATGATGCGCAGCTCAGGTCGTCGCCGCCGTATTTTCCTTAATAGCCCCAGCAAAATATCTGTGCTGATAGAACGCTCATGCGCCTCATCTACCATGATTACTGAGTACCTGGATAGAAGAGGGTCAACGAGTGCCTCGCGTATCAACAGGCCATCGGTCATGAACTTGATCCTGGTAGCAGAAGACGTGACATCTTCGAATCGAATCGAGTATCCGACCTCTTTGCCAACATCACAACCGACTTCTTCTGCTACTCTGACAGCAACTGTTGTAGCTGCAACTCGCCGTGGCTGTGACGGATTAGCTATGAGCTTGTGACATTTCTAATAGTCTGAAGGGTGTAGAAATTGACAATCAAAAGAAGTATTTCCAAAAACAGATGATGGGAATATTGAAAAAAATACAACGAGGTTAAGTAAAAGCAAATATATATAAATGAAGAACGAGATAAAATTCTGAAATACTTGAGCTGACCAAAACGAATATAGCGGTGCCGATAACTTTTTTCTCGCACGTTAAGAAAAATGAGTCGATATCACCAGTGACGCCTTGAGTACTTACTTGCGTTATTGCGATGACCTTGCCGTCTTCACACCACCCAGCTTGCTCTAGAAACTGTGGTATTTGCGTTGTTTTCCCCGAGCCTGTCTGGCCGACAACTATCACCACGGGGTGTTTTTCGATGAGATACAGCAGTCCCTCGCGATGCTTGGCTATTGGGAGTAGCGCTGCGGGTTTGTGAAGCGCCGGTATGAAGGCAGCCACTATATCGGAGTCCGCCATATCTTCGTGCCGGCACAGTATATTCGATATACTACCCAGTCAAACTGTGTGCTATATAGAGATATCTGCTAAACTGGTTGACGTTGCTGGTTGGGTCTCATGATGGCTGGTGTCTTTGATGAACGGTGGTCGGCTGTGACTATATCGTAGTGGTAACTCAAGTCGGACGGATCAGCTATAAATAGCTGTAGAATCCATGTTTGTCTTGGTCAATAAGGAGTGCCAGCAATAGCAGCGAGGCTGATCAATGTCAAGGTGTGTGGTCGATGTGTAGTGACGAGGTTGATGTTGTGTACCAAACAAGATCACGTGCTCCTATCTAGAGGAACGCGAAGAAAACGGCGTCGGTACACCGCCCTGGATAATGTCATGTGACTGCCCCTCGGCCTCGCCCACGATCCACTTGCCGCCTGACTTATGCTAAAACGTGACATCAAGTCTGGGCTTTTTTATCAACCTCGATACATACATAGCTGGCCATTTGTTTGGGCAACATCACCACACACGCCCTTGTCTGGGCTGCTGTGGAAGCTGCATACTTCTCAACTGCAATAGCCTCACCTTGATAGCGCTCGTTCGCGCTCTGATCACGCCCAGGGAAGGCTGTGGGAAATCATAGGTGTTTGTTCCACTCGGGCTCTTGCCTCTTTCGGCCGCAGGCCTTCGCCTTCTGTTGCCGTCGTGCCTGACTTCTCCTGCCGCCCGGCTTACATATCTGGACGATCATCGCCCATCGCACCTTCCTCACGAATCTGGAAAGGAGACAGAAAAATACAAAAAGGGAAGGAAGGAGATCCATCGACAGATCACAGTCCGTGAAGCGAAAAGGGAAGGAGCCGCCGTCATTGCCCGGCTAGTGTCGCGGCTTTCGGGCAACCGTTGTGCAAATTTGAGAGATCCTTAATACGACCTCTTCGTGGCCTCGTTTTGTGTTTTACCCTTGCCCTACTTCCATCCCCTCAACCACCCTGTGGTTGGCGGCTTCCATCGCATACCGCGTTTCCTGTGCGCACGTCGTGGCACTGGCACCATTTTGTATACCTTCTCCCTGCCACATCCGTCTTTTGCAGTATACCTATTGAGAGCTGGCGTGGACCGTCATGGTAAGGTCATAACTCATCTCACATTCTATGGTGCCGCCCAAGTCGAAGGGCCGCAAGAGGCGCTTCGGCCATGATGCTGGCCCCAGCGAGCGTGCCAAGGAGGCTCACAAGAAAAGACTGAGAAGCCAGTCGCTTGGAGCCCACCCGCACGCGACGCTGAATGCACGGCCAGAAGTGCCAAGCATAAACATCAAGCACCGTTCCTACTATGAGATTGTAGAGAACCAGAACAAGAAGAAGAAGCTCGAGGTCAAGGTTTGTGATGGATTTTCCAGGGCCTCAAGTATGCCCGGCCACGACAGTGTCGTTGCTGGATGCCGTTGATAGACCGCACTGCTGACAATGGGCGCCTGGATCCTAGGAAACAAACCATCGAACTCCCCCGCCTGGTTTTGAGTTTGTGCCAATCGGCAACCCAGACCTTACGACAGCGTGCAAGGAGATTTCCCGTGAGCAAGATGCTATGGTCTTTATTGTGACCGTAAGTGCGCGGCCCAATATCTGCAGCACAAGGTTCGCTAAAGCTGACTCACTTTGTGCAGGGTGGGATCGAAACGAATGCCTTATCGCAGCAAATTCACCGAGTTGGACACCACATACGGCAGACGATCGTCGAGCAAGCTCGCCAGGAAATCATTGACAGTGATGAGTCTGAGGATGATCGCCCACCGCCGGGTGTTCCAGAACCTATCCCAGCGACCCAGAGGGAGATCAACGAGCAGGCGGACAAAGCAATCAGAGATCTTTTCCCTCGCATCCCACACACTGATCGACGGATCATCATCGAGCATTCATTCAAAAAGGTAGGCAAGAGAAAGATGAATTGCTTGCGTACTCAGACTGACGCAGTGGTGTCTCAGGGCGTAACTAAGAAGGGTGAGCCTCTTGTAGGCTTGGCTTCAGCCATCCCCCTATCTCGCAGAGTCCAGCTAGCTGTGCTAGCACACATCAGGCACACGCACACTCGTTACGACAAGCTTCTCAAGGAGACCTCATACGTCAATGCCAGAAGAACCGTCGAGAAATTATGCTTGGACACTTTGGTCAAGTGGCGGGGAGACGAGGAAACTGGCCGCGACCAGCTGGACGAGATTCTCCGAGAGGTCATTGTCATATCGGATTCCGAAGGAGATGGAGAGGACGATGACCCCGAGACAGACTCTAGCGGAGTCGAATCTGGGGATTTGGGCGAGGTGTTTTACCGCCCACGGCGTCATTTAGCAACTGTCCATACGCGACGTGGCGAGGCACTGTACCACGAAGAGAATAGGGACCCGTATCTGCCATGGCAAGATGTCGATGTTCCAACTCCCTCACATCCTACTGCCTCTGTATATACCCAAGAGGCACGAGCAAAGCCATCTCGGCGGGGATTTAAAAGATACCAGGACGCTCTATCCACCCGGTGGGATGAAGCCCGCCTCCGAGTTCGCCTTCAAGAAGACCACCGGGACAGTCCGGCTAATCCTGCGACTGGTCCACAGACGCATGCTCGGCACGGGCCAACATACGAGGCATATAGACCGTCACCACCCGTTAACGACGATGACCTGCAGATAATTCCTGACCCGAGATTGGCCAATGGAAACAACATTCATTTGATGGAGCAGCCACCAAGGATGCCAATGAGAGTGGCAGCTCAGGTCCATGAAGCCCACAGAGGAATGCCTGAAGGCACACAACGAGCCAATAGTCCGTATATCGACTTGCGCTACAGAACACAACCACAGAGGCTACTGGTAAGATCTAACGAGGCCCGCGACTTTCTGGTGCCTTCTGTAGAGCCCACCTCACCCTCGGTAGCGCAGCGGGTCTCCAGTTCTGGACCGATATTTGTACGTGCGTTATCGCAGCGTCAGGAGCCTCACCACCCCAGGGAGAAGATAGGAGAGATGCTAGATGGCCACAGTGCCCAGCACTCCCCTCACTGGAGTAGTGGTGATGTCGGACACACACAGTATAGGCACGCCCAAGAAGCGCAGCCACGCCAACGCCCGGAAGCTTCTCACCGAGAGCCGGATCTTCATACACGGCCAGTGCCCCACGAACAACGACTTCCGGTGTACAATGGTGGTCACCACACAAGAAGTATCTCGTTACAGCAAATACCCGAAGAGGATAGACGCCACCATATACAGCCTTCTTCACGACCCCAAGTACATCCTTCAGCTGGCACAGCAGCCGAATTTCGGTCCTATGACGGGGCTGTAGCCGAGCCTGCTGTGGCAGCCGACACAAACAGCTGGACGAGAGTGCCTTTTGCTGCAAATCTTGTGGCGCGACAGGTGCCCGAATTCTATGGGCATCCTTCCACGGAAAGCTGGGAGATGCGGGCCGAACCTAGGCCTGAACCGCACCAGCCCCATGTGATCGAGGGCCATCACGAGCCGATGGTAGAATACAATCACCCCCTACCTGGCCAAGTTCAGTACCAGCGGCTACAGGAGAGGCTGCCACCAAGTCCAGTGCATAGAGTCGAATACGGCGAGCTGCACAACCACCAATCACCGTCTGTCAATGCACCCAATAACTGGCCAGTGCATACCCGCCAGGACCACATCTACCCTGCCACTCACCGTCCACACTCTCAGCTCTACCAAGCACAATTAGAGCCTGCGCCCATATTCGTTCGACGGGTCGAGCGGCACGACCAGCCCCTTCATTTGGCCAATGGCCATGAGCAGCCCAGGCGACAGTACGATGACCTAGTTATGCGTGATGCCGATGCTTCACCCCGGCATGCCGGTGATCCCTGGAGGCGGTAAGTTACACATCGCTAGCGATAACCTCACCTTGCTGTCATGGCATTTCTGCTCCTTGCCTTCTTCATTAGCTGACTAGTGCACCTACACACCAGACCCGTGTACCCCCACGCCCAAGAGAGAATACATGTTCAGCCTCAAGGTGAACGAGTGGGCGCTTATCATCCCTACGCTGGAGCAGATCATGCACAGCCTCCGCCCGATAATGGTGAATATCGTGAAGACTATGCCGAGCAGCAAGGTGGCGCACACCGCTACTATCAGCGCGGGCCATAATAGGCTAGGTTGCGTGCGGCAATGGCTATTCTCAAACTAGCCTTGGTTGCTGACAGATGTGCTTATCATCGGCTGTCTCGCGAGTGGAACGATCTAGGACACATATGTTGATCGATGAGATCTACAAGAGGAAGAGCTCCTACACCTTGACTGGATGCTGTGTGTTGTTATTGAAAGCACCGTATGTTTTGCAATGTTGTTTATTTTGCCAACCATTTGTCAGCTGCATGTCGGTGCCTTGGATTATTTTGATACCCTATTGTCGAGGATAGTTATATTCCTGTTTTGGTTTCAGAGACAAAGGGTGTGGATGCAATGATTTGAGCAGCTGGGAACAGCCAGTTATTTATCTTATATCTTTCACATTACTCACAAAAGTCCTCATGCATGTCAGTCTTTTAGATGCAAGATTTATTTTTGAAAGACTAGAGATCGAAGAACCGAAACCAAGTCTATGCACGATTTGTGTTTCCATATGCTAAAAGTAGACTAAACTCTCGCATCTAGCCTAGAAGCGAGAGTCTTTCAAAAGCAACGATGACCGGCGCAGCGTCGCCGCCCGGGCGTTCCCCGTTCTCTTGGTTCTCAGCTAGGGTCGGGCCGTCGGGGGCATCCTCAGCAGGGGGCACTGTCAAGCTGGGCGAGCCAGGCTGGGGCTGCTGCCAGACTTGGGAAATGGCGGCCTGGCATGACTCGATCAGCTCAGACATGAGACTCTCGATAGCTCGAGCCCGATCGGCCATGCTCCGCCGCGCGAGGCCAATGACAAGACGGTCGATCTCGGGACGGGCGCGCTCGACACGCTCGATGAGACGCCGCACACTGTTGACGAGGTACTCTTGCTCGTAGACTGTGCCCTTGCGGCCGCGCGCGCGCTTCTTTTCCTCGCGCTTCTTCCGGTTGCGGAACTGCTGGGTGGTGCGGGTGCCGCCTGTCTCGCCCGTTTTGCCCGTGGCCGCCGTGCCCGTGCTGTACCGTGTGAACAAACTGGCGCTCGTGCTGACGCGTGAGCTGGCAGCAATCGACACGTCGTCGGGAATGTCGTCGCCGCCCTGCCGCTCGCCTTCGTAGAACCCGAAGGGGTCCTCGAGCGCTTTCTGGCGCAGCTCGAGAATACGCGGAACTTGTGCTTTCAGCTGGGACCGACAGTCGGCCAAGAGCTCAGTCGAAGACGACAGAGCGTCGCCCAGCCCAGAGTCGAGTGCGGTCTCGAGAAGGTCGGTACGACGTTTCTGCACAATGAGGCGCATTGCCTCGGCAAAATCGTAAGCCTTGCACAGCGAGCGCACCGCAGACTCGACGGAAGACATGTACTCTAGCTGTATGGTGGCGACAGATCTGTAGTCCCGTGCTTCGTCGAGTGCATCAACCAGTGTCGATGCAAGTTCTTCCAGGACCTCTGCAGAAAGTGGAGGCACCTGGCTCTGCGCGGCAAACAGACACTCGCGCCAGCATGTGACGCCGGCAGACTGGTAGCAGCTCGTGGCCTTGGCATAGTTGCTGAGCGATTCGTATGCCAGACCAGCCTCGCGGAATTTGGACTGCGACTCGAGGTACTCGGCATATTCGTTCGTGACAGTGGCCAACCGCGCGGGGTCGTACCGATAGATTCCGAGGGCAGCTTTGTAGAGCTTGTGTTTGTTTGTGTAGTCGATGAGCTCCGAGAAGACGTCAAGTTCGGCGAGGTGGGCAAGAGCCTTGTCATGGCGTTCAAGGTGATCATCAATAGAGTACCGGCGTCTGAGTTCCGTCATCTCATGCAGTGTCCGGATAAACGGAACATATTCTCGCGGATCACGCTGCGACTGCTGTGCAACTTGCATCGCAAGGTCGAGGTTGTAAAGACCAAGCGCATGGTCGAATAGTCGGTTCACATCCACAAGGAAGCAGATGTGCTCCACGGCTTTTTCTGCAACCGCCGGGTCGTCTTTGAAAAGCTGTGCGACAACGGTCAATCCGTCATCAATTGCTGGTGGCAGTTTGGAGACATGTGCTGTGATGATGTTTTGCAGATTTGTCTTTTTGTGAGAAGCGAGGCTTGCCAGGACAGCGCCACAAACCGTGTTGACTTTTGACAACGACGAAGCTTGTGGTGCCGCTGGCTGCTGTGCTGCGACAGAGGGGTGTACGAAAGCAGCGTAGCCGTTTTGGAAAGGTGACTTGGACACCGGCTTGGTGTCTTTGTACATTGTCTTCGATACGTCCTCCTCGCTTGCCCATGTTAGTTACCACGACGCAGACACAATAACAACAAAAGCGCAGAATATAAATTGGAGCATACCGAAGAGATGAGAGGAATAGATCAATGTATGTGACATCGTTTAGCTGATCGAGGAACAGCGCAACATTTGCAAGGAACTGGCTGGGTTCGTGGTCGTAGAGAATGTTCATATCGACACGCTGCGAGCGGCAGAAGGCAAATGCGCTGCCATAGTTGAGGGAATCGATCAGTTTGCGGATACCGGCAACCACCATAGCTCGTGGGAAGATGGTTTCGAGGTTGCCTCTGGGCATCTGGAGGACAACGTTCAGATTGGAGGGGACGGACATGACAAGCCGTGCACCCTGCTCGATGCTTCTGCATCGTTCGTCGGTTTCAGGGTCATCCAATGGGCTCTCGAGATCTATGAAGCCCTACGTTAGTATCCGGGTGGTGTCAATGTGGGAACAAGAGGGAGTACAAACCATGAGCTTCTGTCAGATGAACAAACTTGAGCAGGTGGTTGCTCGTTGTGAAAACTAGATGGTCTTCTGTGACCAGGAAGGAGGTGCAGTTCTTGGCTAGCTGCCGCTCGTTTGCATAGAGGTGGCCGTTTCTAGACAAGCCGATGGCAATTCTGGACCCGGACTCGGGAATCTCGACAACTTCAGCCCAGGGAAGAAGGCTCGGGAGTGCAGAGTAGAACGAAACAGAGGCCTGGTTCTGAAGATCAAGCTGGGAAAAGGATCCAGAGAGGTCCTGGACGTATAGATCACGGGCTTGGCGCGAGGTGACAAGAATAGAGCCGCTTGCTACGTCTTGCGAACCGATAGGACACAGTATACCGGCCTCGATGTTCAATTCGAATGAGGCGACCCGGAGAGAGTCTCTCCAGCCGAGAACAGAAATGGTACTCGCCTCGTCCTTGGTGAAGCAGACCTGCAGTGGTACGAGGCCGCTCAGTGCATCGTCGCCCGAAAACATAAGCGATGTGAGAAGCTGGGGCCGCGGAGGGCGTTTTCCACTGGCAGGCCATGACCACGAGTAGACTTCGAGTCCCAATGCGTTGACGACGACAAAAGTCTCGTCGCTTGGGGCAAAGGCGACATCAACCGCGGGGAGCGCGGTAGGAAGATCGAACAAGCTCATTGGTGGCGGCACATTTGCTGCTCGCAGTGGTGTGAGCTTCAAAATGCTGCCATCAATAACAGCGACAGAGCCATGGTCATCAGGCGCTGTCAGAGAGCCCCGGGATGTTGAGAAGATATACTCCGTGCTGGCAAGCCCACCAAACACAGATGTGAGCAAGCGCAAAGACTTTTCTGGGTGCCACACGGAAAAGGGGTGCAAAGACTCGGTTGAGATCTCCTGCTTCAGGTACCAGTGGTAGTTGCCCATGGTCCACAACTGGACTGCGCTTTCATAGGTAACCGCAAGGACGGTAGAGTCTGGGTTCCAGTCCAGGCTGACTGGACCAGCAGCAGAGTTGCCGATTGACGGAGGTCTCAACACAAACTGGCCATGTCTTAGGCCGTTGCGCTCAAAAAAGATGACATTGAAATCATCGCTGCCACCGGCGGACGACGCCTTGCGTTGGACGGTGGCCATGAGATTGCCAGAGGGCCGCCAGCTCAAATAGCTCTCGAGACCGTCCACAGGCTCGCTGGCGCTGTCAAGCACACCCTCACGGTTGAAGACACGGACGACACGGCGGCGCTTCTCGGGCGAGCCGTCTGTCTCAGTGCCATCCTCTATCCGCTCGACAGCATTGACAGCCACATACTCGCCGTCGCCCCGCCAGCTTATTGTGACAGCGGCGGCGTCATCAAGCGAGCTTAGAGTGCCGTCATCGATGATCTCGGGGATGGTAGGGTCGCGCATGGCCTTGGCGGCACCGCGGCCCTTGAACTGTGTTTCCTTCTTTCCCCAGCCAACAGAAACGTGCTTGGAGGCAGCCAGGTCTGCGGGTGTCAGGGGCGTCTCCCCGATCGTCTCGAAGCCACGGCTCATGAGAAGCAGTGACCCGGCGGTGGTGACAAGTGCCAGCACTTCTTCGTCGGGAGACCAGCGGGCGGCAGCAATGCCTGGATCGACTGAACCAACAATCTCAATGTGCACGGGATCTTGGAAGGCATTTGGGTCCTCGCGGACCATGACGATATCGCCACCAGCCATGATAACACAGACGGTCGTCAGATCACCAAAGTAGTGCATGCTGACGACGCGGCCCACGGCCACGTCTGGATTTGGACTGAGGGCATCCCATGAACCAATATCGTGATATTTTCTGTGATTCCAAGGGTTAGAAAATGTATCTCATGGGGCAGATTTCAAGTGGCGCGGAGGGCATCTAAACATGATGCATCCAACTCACAGCTCAGACTGGTCCACGAGGCGAGCCAGGCGCACCTTGGGCTCATCTTCTGACGGACCAAATGCCACGATTATCTCATCCTGGCCGGCATTCCAGCAGGCCGCCGTGGCGTTATCCGTCGAGTGGCATACATCGTAGCGGATGGCGCGAAGGTTCCTCATAGTGGGATATGAGCCAGGCCCAGCACAGGCAAGGTGGGATGTGGATGAGTGTGCCCGGGGTGTGATGTATGATGTCTATGGATGTGGCTGAGGGCTGTCTGGAAAGGGTGACCCGTACGAAAATCGGCGATATATGGTTCAGAGCAGTACTGCCACAATTCTTTCCAAAAACAGAAAGAGGGCGGCTCTTGGTGGGCTGTCGCGCCTATCGTCACAGGAAAGCACGACCGACGTGAAAAAAAAGTCTGTTTGCCTATTCGAGCGATGCGGCTATGATTATGAGGGCACTGTGCGGGGCAGCGGTGGAAGCTCCCTGTGGACCACTCACAGGCGCCACAATAAGCCTGTCGTGGACAGTGCGAGATGCAGGGCTGCACTTTGCTAGCTCGAAGGCTTCACCCCGGATTTACAACTGATACAGATGCTAATAATCCTTGACGTCAGAAGACGTGCTGCGTATTGGCTGCTCGCGATCGCGGGACCCGGGAGACTGTTAGACGTTAGATATATGAACTCGAGTCCACCCAACCAACAGGTTCTGGATTTCTTGCTGGTTGGCTCCCTAGAAGTACGTAAGAAATACGGCGCGACGAAGCACCTTGGCCTGTGATTCGCGAGAGACAGCTCGAGCAGAAGAGGCGATCTCAGGCGATGAGCCGGAAGCTATCGAGAGCTATCCAGAGCGCGAGACAATGCCCAGCAAAAGCAAAGAAACGCATTCCGCGTGAGACAGCAGCAGCGGATGGGGTAAGACGTGGCGGCATCCCTTGATAGGATCCGCAAGAAGCCACCCGTTTCGTTGTCGTTGCCCATCCTCCTGTCACCTGTGTCTGCTGTCATGGCCAGACTGTGCGTATGCTGTGTAACCGACAAGCATCTGGTGAACGGCTCGGACATGTCGGAAATGCCCATGAGAGGCTCGACGTGGACTGGTACGGTGACTGTAGCTGGCTCGCAATAAGATATCATGACGTGGAACGTCTCCTTTGCACTGCCATTGCAGCCAACTGAGGTTCCTTCCGTTTTCACTCGTTGTCTCAGGCACTGTTACTCCGAGCTCTGCCTCGTCTGCGCACTCCGTACTTCGCTGCCCTTCGCACTTGCCGTTCCGTCTTCCTGGTCTTTCCGTCTTTTCCCTCGCTCCTTCCTGGACTGGCTCATAAACACATGCCTGTTCCTTCCCTGTTCGGCGTCTCCTTCGGCTACGCACGCGCCTTACATAACCAGAGGCTAGCTTCGAGGTTTTTACCCCAGTCTTCCTCGGCTCCGTTCGCCCCCCTTCTCCCCCCTTCTCCTCTTTTCTCCCTTCCAGCTGCATACCAAGCTGCACCAGGCCAGCCCAGGCCAGTCCCAAAGATCCGAATAATACGTAGCTTGACGTAGTCTCCCAGAAGTGGCCAAAGGGAACAAGGAACGAAAACCGAGCTCAAAGGGATCAAGGAACGAAACCCGCGCTCGACATCCCTTCCTATCTCCAACCTGCAACGCCTGGCGGGCTGTTTTTGTTGGCGTATTTCTGTCGACAACCCCAACAAAACCAGCAAGGTCTGCCGCCCCATTCCTGACCGCATCACCGCATCATCGGCTGATTTTGTCTCTTTTTCGTCTTCGTCGCCGTCGTTGTCGTCATCTTTTCTTTTGACGGTTCAATCTGCATCTACAAAGCACACCAGCGCGGCCTGAATTTCCAACAGCTCCGACTCGAGCTTCGTCATCAGCCCGTTGCCATTGGCTGCCGTCCATCGCATCCCTCCCATTTTCCATAATCGATGCCATTGATATCCCATTAATATTACATTACTATCTTATTCGCGACGCGACTCTACTCTTCCGGAACCCACCCCTTTTATACACCCCCGGATTTTGAGGATTCATGATGGACCTCCCTTATTCCCAGCAGCAGGAAGCGCGCCGCAAGAACCGGTCCGCGGCCAACCTGAACCACCTCACTCTAGCCCCCTTGTCGACGCGCCTCCCTCTACGCGGCGATGATTTTGACGGCACCGCCATCATCGAAAGCCATGCCTACTTTGCTACGGCCAGCTCAAGTCACAACAACAACGGCAACGGCGTCGCGCGCTCCTCATCCTACATCCAAGGCCGTTCAGCCCCGACGACGCCTCGCCTGTTGTCCAAATCACCACCGGCCCGGTCAACATCGCGACCTCGGTCTGCGGCTGGCAAGGAAAGCGACAGCAGCACGCTCATCAAGAGCCGATCCACGACGCACCTAGCCCACAACAACAATGGCAGCGACTTTCACTCCGCAACAGTTGCGTCCGGCCATGTCCGCCATCACCGGCGCCACAAGACTGAGAATGGCCAGGGCACAGTAGAAGGAGACGACTGGCTGATGCGCGCGGCTGTTCTTGTGACGAGCGAAACCCGTGAATTCAAGGGCCAGAGCTGGTTGATGACACGTGCCAGTTCCACAAGTCTATCCGGCTTGCGCGATGCTGCCGAGGACCTGGACGCTGCTCTCTTTGAGCGCGAGCTAGCACGCGAGCGCGAGCATCTGGAGAAGATGGTAGGCAGTGCCAGCCGGCATGCCAGCAGGCGGGGCAGTGTAGAGCAGCACGACGTGCTGTCCCCCCTCGTCCAAAGCCATAGAGGCAGCAAGGCCAACAGCCGGGTCCATAGTCGCACCAATAGCCGCACCCACAGCCGGGTAGGCAGCCGCGTGCAGCTGTTTACGCCCATGGAGAGCCAGCATAGCCACCAGCGACACAATGGCGACCCATCTAGCGGCGGCTACTTTGAATATAGTACTGCCGGGATTGCGGAAGATGAAGAAGGCGGACCAGCAGGACCGGACTTTGTCAACCTGGACGAGAAGCTCGAGGCAATTGAGCTGAACCAGCGCGATACCAGCCTGGAGGACGAGGACCATGTACGCCGGCTTGTCAAGCGCGAAAAGGCAGGTGGCGTGATGGGCTCATGGCTGGGCAATGCTTTCAGCTGGTCCTTGCTTTCTGCACACGAGACAGAAGGCGACACGGATGACGACGAAGATGACGACGAGCACGGCGAAGAGGATGCCGATGTCGAGGGCGGAGACGTGGCGAGTAGCCAACAGCGGCGGTTGCAGAGCCGGCTCAGCGGCGCTGTCGGCTGGAGTGACAAGCAAGGGCCGGCCTGGGCCAGCAGCAGCAAGGACAGTCGAGGCAAGAAAGTCAAGCGGACTCGGTTTGAAGGCGACAGCGCCAGTGCGGCCGAGAGCCCGGTACCGCCGCCGCCGAAGACAGACGAAGGCACATGGCAAGACGCAGCATGGCTGCTGAGCGTTGCATCCAAGGTGATATTGTGAGCGCCAGAATTTGATTATCTATTTACTTTTGCAGCTTTTGCCTATATAGCTTTGAATATCACGGATAAGCGAGCATTATTAATACACGAATAAGCACTAGAAACGGAATCTTATCGCGATGTGGACACAGCCGGTGACCGTGCCGCAACGTGTACGGCCGAAAGGCGGGCGATCTCTCGTGAAGGGTATGCCAGTGTCTGGCTTATGGGCACTCGCACTCAACTTATAGGGAGGCCCCGTGATAGACAGGCGATCCTGTCTGCCTGTGTATTCGTGATAGCGATATACCAGTAATAGATCCGACACACAATCGTGTATGCATGGATGCACCCCACGAGGAGGAATCGCCAATAGCACGCACAAGAAACAACAACCAAAAAAAAAAGGGCCAAGACCAGAGTCGCAAGGGTAGCATGTCTGGTCTGCGTCTGGTGCATGTCTGGCGCACTGGGACGTCATCGCACATCACATGAGCACTCTCACACCGTTTTTTCCTCATTTTCTTGCTTCGTCCCTTGGCTCACTCTTGCTTTTCCTGTGTATGCTCGCTGCTTTGATTCGCTCTCTGCTCTGGCATGCCGCCCTCTTCGCACGCCGATTGTCAATCCCGAGGGTCTGGCCAGTTCTACGGGTCTTCTAGACGGACGTGCCCATCCAAGTCTGATGCACGATATGTACGCAAAACCTGTTTTGTTTTCTTTTGTTTTCTTTTGCTTTCTTTTGTTTTTCTCAGTTTCTTACCTCTGTCTCCTAGTTACTGTTTGTTTCGTGTCCAGAAGAATCTATAATAAATGATAAAGGTGACTGTCATTTATCACCTCTTGTTTCTTTTGTGACTTCTTCGTTACCACTGCCCATCCTACCGATGCACTCCTAGCCTGTATTCTTCATACTTCATAGCTTTCCCTCCAGAGACACCCAACACCGGAGACAAGAGTAAGATACGTGAGACTTGCATGGCAGTGAAAGGCTTATTGCCGCAGCCAAGCTAGGATGGGTGCGAGCACTTAATGCATAAATAAATACACCAATGTAATTAGAGACTAAGAGGCGCATCCTATTACGACCATGAGTCTCCCGTCTGTGTCCGAGGTGATACTGCCGGCCGCTTGAAGGGCAGAGAGCGCCTTGATACCGCGTGACACAGGCTGCCAGCCGAACAGAAGGGAGAGCATACAGAGTGAGACAGAACAGATCACCGGGCTGCTACGCCAAGACGATCTTCTGAATTGTCTTCGATTGCTATCAGAGAGGGAAATCGCCAGCTTGCTAGGCTATTCAGCACCGGCTCCCCTGACTCGGGACTGGCCTCCGCGTTGTGCCCGAGGTGTAGAGAGCATAACAGCTATGACATTATGAAATATACATATCAAAAAAGAAGCAGATCTCCGCCCAACATAGCTGGACTACTCGGCACTGAAAGAAAAGAAAAATCATGCATGGACTTGATGAGCGAGCTAGGTGCCGCCGGCTTATTGCCAGAATGAAGCATAAGCATACATTAGTAGCATGACACCGTCTCCGGGAAGGCTCCGAGAAGACATACACAAAGGAGAGGATCGACCAACTCGGCTCCGGCCCAGTGGACTAGACCTTGTGCATAATGACAACAATGCATTGCTAGCAGCATCTCGGACGAAGCCGAGAGGACGAGACCGTGCCCTAGACACGGAGGGCGTGAGAAGGAGTACTCGTAGATCCGAACAACAAAAGGGCCCCCAAGGATTGTGGCCTGGCTCGACCTACAGAACAAGCCGCTATCTGCTGATTATTACACGTATGCTTATATCAACAGCCGACCTTGCCATTTTCATTTTAGCCGACCGTGTCTCGATAGACGGTCGTAGCCGGACACGCGACGGACACAATGCGGGCGCTGAGCTGTCAACCCTACGACGTAAGATAAGTTAAGACTACATAGTCTGGCAGTCCAGGCCCTCAAGAGACGACGAGGACAGAAAGATAACCCCCCTCCCCCCCCCCCCCCCCCCCCCCCCCCCCCCCGCCCGCTCGAGTGCACGAACAAGGGAAGAAGACTACAGTCCTCGCGCCGCCCTACGAAGACCCCTTTTCCACGCCTTACCCATCCTCAGC